>WNWK01000995.1:290000-342868 GCA_009830355.1 Cherax destructor
CTGCTAGTGCTGCTACACCACCACCCAGTGTGTCACTGCTAGTGCTGCTACACCACCACCCAGTGTGTCACTGCTAGTGCTGCTACACCACCACCCAGTGTGTCACTGCTAGTGCTGCTACACCACCACCCAGTGTGTCACTGCTAGTGCTGCTACACCACCACCCAGTGTGTCACTGCTAGTGCTGCTACACCACCACCCAGTGTGTCACTGCTAGTGCTGCTACACCACCACCCAGTGTGTCACTGCTAGTGCTGCTACACCACCACCCAGTGTGTCACTGCTAGTGCTGCTACACCACCACCCAGTGTGTCACTGCTAGTGCTGCTACACCACCACCCAGTGTGTCACTGCTAGTGCTGCTACACCACCACCCAGTGTGTGTGTGCGCGCGCGCGCGCTCCGTGCTTGGTTATGTGGAGTGCACTAGAGTGAGTGGAGAACTGTTTAACACACCAACCCTCTTGACACTCCACTGCCTTACCCTGCACTCTTGACACCACTGCCTTACCCTGCACTCTCCCTCCATCCCTCATCCAACAAACACATATACATAAGAACATAAAGGATCACCTCAGCAGGCCTATTGGCCATGTTAGTCACGGCCAACTCACTACTATTTATGTACTTGTCTTACCTATTTTTATGCTTCATTGATGCTACTCGTTAGTTTGTTCCACTCGTTCGCAGTCAATGCTTTCCTTTATCATGTATAAATATAATATTTTCGAACTTGATCCTATTGATGTGAGTTCAGTCTTCGTTAGATATTTTTTGCACGTTATTTACATCCCCGTTGTTTATTCCTGTTTTCCATTTATACACCTCAATCATACATCCCCTAATTCTACGCCTTTCTAAAGAGTACAGATTCTGAAGTCAAGAATTGGGAACGCACTCACTGTTGTCTTGACTTTAGACTACTACTAACCAAACTCCTAAATCCTTTTCTCATTCAGAGTGATTAACAGCTACATTATTAATTTATATGCGCCATGGTTTTCTTTTCCAAGGATTAGAACTTTGCATGTGTCTACATTAAACTACATCTTTGACCTCTCTGACCACTGCATTGGATCTTCCTCTATCGACGGCGGCCTATTTTGGTGTTATCGGCAAGCTTGCTTATGTTGCTATTCATTCCATCACATTGTAAATAGAGACCACTGACCCCATGTGGAACACCGCTTGTAACGCGTCCTCACTCTGATTTCTCCACATAATGCAAATTCTCTGTTGCCTGTCAACCACGCCAATATCCAGGAAAAAAATTCCCCCTCCTATTCCTTGTGCTTCTACTTTCCTCAACAATCTCCAGTGTGAAACTATCAGAAACCTTACTGAAGTCCATATACAGAATATATTCATTACCATGATCTACCTTCTCAAATATCTTAGTGAAAAAGTTAGCGAATTCGTAAGGCAGGAAGACCCCTTTGTAAAACGTGCTGAGATTCATTAATGATTTGTCATTCAAGGTGGGTACGAATAGCCATCAATTTTCCCACAATGGAGGTTAAACTAATTTTTCTATAATTGGAAGCTAAAGGACTTTGTAGATAAGTATACATTTGCCATTATCCACTTATTTGCCACTATGCCAGTTTATACAGTGATATGCTGAAAAGACTAGCCAGTGGCTTGATAAGTTCTTCCTTATATCTTTTATAACTCTTGAGAACAGTTCAACAAGGCCCAGGGATTTGTTTGGTTTTAATCTATTTGAGAACTTTGTCACTAGTGACTTTGGTCATGCATCACTTATTTTGGTTTTGGCCTGTATAATTTTTTATTTCTTGATTTCTCAAGTATCTTCCTGTGTAAAAACAAAGAGGAAACAAGTGTTGATAGCACATTTCTCTGTCACTGTCGGTAAGCTGACCTCAGCAACTTGTAAGTGGGAACTATGTTGAAAAACTTTGTGTTAATCTTCGAATCTCTTTTGTGACTTCAATTTCGTAATCTCTTTTGACTTTTCTTATTTTCCTTCTTTGATTTATCTTTTTAATTGAATATATTAATTTCTTAAGTGCCCTTCTCCTCTGATTTGCCAGTAAATGCCTCTCTTTGATCCATTTAGGATCATTTTGTTTCATCTAATTTACCTATTTGGAATATAAGTTGCTTAGGCAGCTTGAACTATGCTTTCAAAAATATCACATTGACACCCATCATCGCCTACCAGTCAGGTCACGCCAGTTCACCCCACCCAGGTAATGTCTCAGCACTATTAAATCGGTCAAACTAAAGTCAGACATTGACTTGATTGAAGTTATTAAGGTAATTCCATGGTATATTGAAAATAAGTGATTTGTGATCATATTCCCCAAGCTCATCATTAACCTCAAGATTATTAATTAGTGATACCTTGATGGCAAGAACCAAGTCAAGTAGGTTGTTTACTCCAATTGGTTCTGTCACAAACTGTTAAAAAAAAAATGGATCATATCAAGAAAGTCGCTAGACTCAAGATTTCCTGTCAAATTACTCTCAGTCAATTTGTCTTATGTTAAAATCTCCCATTAATACAACATTTTCATATCTAGATGCCTTAGTAATTTCGTCCCATAGAAGTTTACTGCGTTCCCTATCAAGGTTTGGCGGCCTGTAAATCACACCCAAGATTAGTTTTCCACGTCCCTCAACAACTGTAGGCAAACAGATTCAGTGTCCGTCGCTTTCACTTTTATGCCTTGTCTAATGCAACAGTTTAAATTATATCTGACATACATCGCCACGCCACCACTCTCTCTTTCTCTCCTCTCTTCTCTCTCTATCTATCCTCTCTCTCTCTCTCTCTCTCTCTCTCTCTCTCTCTCTCTCTCTCTCTCTCGCTCGCGCGCGCGCGCACACACATACACCTTTGATATACCTTTGAAGAGTTTCGAGAGTATCTACTCTCTCAGCCCGGCCATGGGCCAGGCTCGTCTGGTGCTTGCCTGGTCAACCAGGCTTTTGCTGCTGGAGGCCCGCTGCCCCACATATCCATCACAGCCTGGTTGATCTGGCACCCGATGAAGATACTTGTCCAGTTTCCTCTTGAAGGCTTCTACACTGGTTCCATCCGTGTTTCGGATATCTTCTGGTAAGATGTTGAATAGTCTGGGACCCCGGATGTTAATACAGTGCTCCCGTATTGTCCCCACCGCACCCCTGCTCTTCACTGGGCTTATTTTACACTTTCTCCCATATATCCCACTCCAGTATGTTATGGCAGTGTGCAGATTTGGGACCAGGCCCTCAAGTACTTTCCAGAGTATATATTATCATGTATCTCTCTCTCCTCTCCAGTGAGTACATGTTCAAGACTTGAAGGCGTTCCCAATAATTTAGATGTTTCAATGGTTCAATGTGAGCCGTAAACGATCTCTGAATTTGTTCCAGCTCTGATATTTCTCCTGCCCTGAACGGGGCCGTCAGCACTGAGCAGTATTCTAAGTGAGGGAGCACTAGCGATTTGAAGAGTGTCACCATCGGCATTATTTCCCTTGTTTTGAAAGTTCTCAATACCCACCCCGTCATCTTCCTGGCTGTTGAGATCTTTGTCTTGTTATGGTCTTTAAAAGACAGATCAGCAGACATAATTATTCCCAAGTCCTTTACGTGTTCCTTTCGTTCTATGTGGTGTCCCTCTTCGTTTTGTATATAGTGTTCCTTTTGAGTTCTTCATTTTTTCCATACCTGAGCAGCTGAAACTTATCACCATTGAACGTCATGTTGTTCTCCACTGCCCACTGGAAGACCCTGCTTATGTCCTCCTGTAATTTTTCAGTGTCTTCTACCGTAGTGACTTTCATGCTTATTTTAGTGTCATCTGCAAATGATGATACAAAAGTGTGCTGGGTGTTTTTATCTATGTCTGCTATGAGGATGAGAAACAGCAGAGGTGCCAGGACAGTGCCTTGGGGCACTGAGCTTTTCACCTCGCTGATGCTGGATCTTGCCCTGTTCACTACTACTTTTTGTGTTCTGTGTGTTAGGAACTCAAATATCCATCTGCCTACCTTCCCACCTTCCCAGTAATGCCTATGGCCCTCATTTTGTGTGCTATCACTCCATGATCGCATTTGTCAAACGCCTTTGCAAAATCTGTGTAAATCACATCTGCGTTTTGGTCGTCCTCCAACGCCTCCGTAATTCTGTCATAATGGTTCAGCAGCTGTGACAGGCATGATCGTCCCGCTCTAAAGCCATGCTGGTTCGGGTTATGTTGGTTGTGCTGGTCCATGAAGTTTGTAATCTGCCGTCTCATCACTCTTTCTAAGATTTTTACGTGTGTACGTACGTACACATAAAAGAATTATGAGACATATCGTGGGAAGTAGTCATGAACACCCTAAATCCACACGACTACTTGAAAAGTTGAATACGGAAGCATACAAGGTCTGTGTAAAATATGTACCACTAAGAAAGAGAACAAAAAAAAAACCTCCAGGATATTGTCAGAAATCTCAGATATTTGTACACACACGTAAAATCCAATTTAAAAACTACCTGTTGAACTAAACCATTGAACACAGGAGTAACATACACTAATGATGAAAAAGAAATAAGCAAAATTCTATAAGACCACCAATATTAGTCATTGTTCAGCAATAAACTAATCGACAGCAGGGGAGAAAATACATATTTTTTTCATTATCTCTGGAGGTCATATGGGTCATGTAACTGACTCCAGCACGAGTCCCGGGAATTAGAAAGAGAAATAGAAAGCATGCCCATTCATGCAGCGCCACGACCGGATTCGTAGAGATCCTTATACAAAAGTGCAAAATACCACTAGCACTCGGTATCCTTTGGAGAATAAGCTTACATCTACGTGACATTCCAGAGGCTTTCAAAAGGTGCAGACATAGCTTCTTGCACAAAGGCAATAGAGCGCTGGCCAAAAATTACAGAGCAGTAGCCCTAACATTGCACATTGTAAAATATTTGAAACGGTGTTGAGATGCCAAATTGCAAAAAATTTATGCACTACCCAAACCAGCATGGATTTAGAGCAAAACGATCATGCCCGTCACAGCTACCAAATCACCTTTGCAGAATTACTTAAGCGTTGGAAGAAACTCAAAATGCAGATGTGTTGCACTCGGGTTTTGCAAAGGCATTTGACAAATGCAGTCATGGGAGTGATTGCACACACACAATGAGGATAATAGGTATAATGGGGAAAGTAGACAAATGGATATTAAACTTTTTGACGAATAGAACGCGAGAGTAGTAGTAGTAGTAGTAGTAACCAAAGCAAAATATAACATTAGCAATTCTTTGACTTAATTTCATATATTCTTTGAGATTTTCTCCTGCGTTCTGTATTGTGTTCATTTTGACTTCTTCATTCTTCGTATAGTTAAGCAGGTGTAATTTGTCACCATCGAGCATCACACTATTTTTATTTCCCCATTGGAAGACTTTGCTGATATATAATAATAATTTTTCAGTATCTCTTACATATGTAACTTTCACACATTGGTATCGTCCAAGAAGGGCAATTTCGACTAGGATTTGTACTTGTGTCTGCTGTAAGGACGAGAAATAGTGAAACTGTTAAGACCATGCTTTGTTTTCATTGCTAACATTTTGTATTATGCTATCAATTTGAATATCCTTTTTCCCTACTTTTCCTGTTATACTGTTTGACCTCGTTTTATGGGTTATCACTCAATATTGACATTTGTTACGTGTTTTTACAAAAAAACTGTAAACTACATGTGCGTTTTGCTTTTCTTCCAAAGCCTCGGTGATTTTGTGATAATGATGTAATAGTTGACAATCATGTGATAATGATGTAATAGTTAACAAGCATGTGATAATGATGTAATAGTTGACAATCATGTGATAATGATGTAATAGTTGACAATCATGTGATAATGATGTAATAGTTGACAATCATGTGATAATGATGTAATAGTTGACAATCATGTGATAATGATGTAATAGTTAACAATCATGTGATAATGATGTAATAGTTGACAATCATGTGATAATGATGTAATAGTTGACAATCATGTGATAATGATGTAATAGTTGACAATCATGTGATAATGATGTAATAGTTGACAATCATGTGATAATGATGTAATAGTTAACAATCATGTGATAATGATGTAATAGTTAACAATCATGTGATAATGATGTAATAGTTGACAATCATGTGATAATGATGTAATAGTTGACAATCATGTGATAATGATGTAATAGTTGACAATCATGTGATAATGATGTAATAGTTAACAAGCATGTGATAATGATGTAATAGTTGACAATCATGTGATAATGATGTAATAGTTAACAAGCATGCTCTTCCTGCTCTAAATTCATAGTAACTTGTATAGGTTAGGCTTTGCATAGAAACAGGTGCTGCGCGTATGGCCATTTTCTCTTTCGAAGTCTGAAGAATTTACACTCGTATCATATATTGTATAGGGTGGGGAGAGCTAGCGAAGAATTTATCTGGATCTTCAGTTCTCATTGCATCGAATGGATTGTTGAACACTTGATTCTTTTAGAATTTCGCTCCCGACACAGGAAATTAAGTCTTTTCCTTCTTTGTATGTTTACCAGAATATTTATTTCAATTTTTTAAAAGAAAACCAAATTGGTGCCAGATAATCTAAATACAACCCATTGTTACACCTCGAGTAATACTCGTACAGATTGTTACACCTTGAGTAATACTCGTACAGATTGTTACACCTCGAGTAATACTCATACACATTGTTACACCTCGAGTAATACTCGTACACATTGTTACACCTCGAGTAATACTCGTACACATTGTTACACCTCGAGTAATACTCGTACACATTGTTACACCTCGAGTAATACTCGTACACATTGTTACACCGAGTAATACTCGTACACATTGTTACACCTCGAGTAATACTCGTACACATTGTTACACCTCGAGTAATACTCGTACACATTGTTACACCTCGAGTAATACTCGTACACATTGTTACACCTCGAGTAATACTCGTACAGATTGTTACACCTCGAGTAATACTCGTACACATTGTTACACCTCGAGTAATACTCGTACACATTGTTACACCTCGAGTAATACTCGTACACATTGTTACACCTCGAGTAATACTCGTACACATTGTTACACCTCGAGTAATACTCGTACAGATTGTTACACCTCGAGTAATACTCGTACACATTGTTACACCTCGAGTAATACTCGTACACATTGTTACACCTCGAGTAATACTCGTACACATTGTTAGACCTCGAGTAATACTCGTACAGATTGTTACACCTCGAGTAATACTCGTACACATTGTTACACCTCGAGTAATACTCGTACACATTGTTACACCTCGAGTAATACTCGTACACATTGTTAGACCTCGAGTAATACTCGTACAGATTGTTACACTCGAGTAATACTCGTACACATTGTTACACCTCGAGTAATACTCGTACACATTGTTACACCTCGAGTAATACTCGTACAGATTTAAATGTTTCCAAGTTCTGCTTGGCCACCATGTGACTAGACTTAACCCTTTTTTATAATTTGTTTATTTTTGGATCAATATACGTTTTTTTTATAGTTTTATATAACATAACTAACGATGCATTACTGTATTTTATATACCTTCAGTTAGCCTTAATATGAACACATATGCAATACAATCACAAACAGACGATCTTAACAATGCAGAACAAGCCACATGGGGATGGAAATATTTAGCTCCAGATCTTTTGCACTCTCGTGCGTCGTCAGGAGCTATGCGGTGTTGCAAGACAGCAACAGATACGGAAAATTTTCTGAGGCAAGGCAGAAGGTATCAGTGGTAACCCATGTCACTCTGTGACATGGGTTACTCCATGTGACTTGATCAGCATGAACACCTATGCATTGCTACCTTGGCTTCAAATATCTGCTAATCAGAACTTCAGTCTTATAAGTTCTACACTATTTAATTTATTCATACTGTTCTTTACTTTTCGTAGAATTAGGGACCTTGCATGTCCACATTAACCTTCATCTAGAACTTTTCCGACCATAACCTCTCCAAACCATTCCGAAGTTTCATGATGTCAATAGAATTTGCCTGTGTTTGCGTTATCGTTGTGTTCATCAATGTATCTTTGAAATGTATTTGAGTTTATTAATTCCAGTCCAAGTATTGAGGCTACATATACTGGACAGTTATTCGAAACTAGGGGTATACATTCCGTTTTATGAATAGGAATCATTATTAGCCATCTTCCACATGTTTGGAATAATGTATTTAGGAGACTACTGTAGATTAGTGGTTTACAATGTTCCACTTTCCATTTTTTATGATCCCTTGAAATAATTTTATTTGGGTCTGGGATCTTGTTTGGTTTTAATCAGCTTGTTCGAGAACCATATCGCTAGTCTTGCATTTAGCAGAGAATAAGAGAGAAGGGGTAGGGTGGTGGTGGTGGATTCATGTGAGGACAGCTGCTACAAGAGCTCTTTCACTAGCACTGTCCTATGTGGTGTAACTTCGCTTCCCATCTCCATACCACACTAGTCTCCACCACCATTCTTCACTACAGCCTTTACCACACCACATTCTTCACTACAGCCTTTACCACACCACATTCTTCACTACAGCCTTTACCACACCACATTCTTCACTACAGCCTTTACCACACCACATTCTTCACTACAGCCTTTACCACACCACATTCTTCACTACAGCCTTTACCACACCACATTCTTCACTACAGCCTTTACCACACCACATTCTTCACTACAGCCTTTACCACACCACATTCTTCACTACAGCCTTTACCACACCACATTCTTCACTACAGCCTTTACCACACCACATTCTTCACTACAACCTTTACCCCAAAACCATTCTCCACACGACAGATGTGTACATTTAGTGAGAGGAGTAGCACCAGTAGCAGGAATGTGTTAAGTCACAGTTGTAGGGAACCATCCCTGCTTGATCTAGTTTTTGTCCATACACCATAAACGTGTAGGAGAATAAAGTAGCAACACGCTGCTGACCTACCCACTTTGGTTTATAAAAGCGTCCGCAGCGTAGCACTTCTTCCTTTCCCGCAGGCAAAGCTGGGCGAGACTAGGAGTTAGAGCTCGACAGAGCAAACACAAGAGAATACATACATGTGGCTTTCCCTTTCTCCCTTTCCCAGCGTGGCCGCTCTCTGACCTCCGACACCAGCCCTGGCAGACAGTGTGGGCTTGTGTGACCAGCCTGCGTGGAATCTTCCACACCAATATTTACTGCATACCAAAGTGCTTATACTAATTTTATTCACCAGTATAGAATTAATACCGCAAACAGCCGTAGAACGGCCAAGCCACTGGAACAATATAAGCACCATGTAACGCATTGGTTTACTAAAGTGTGTACGATTTCCTGCGATTAGATAGTTTTTTGGCTTGTATGGAGATCTGGAGATCGAGTGTATTTTGAGAAATCACATATGATTATTTCATTAAATATAAGCATGATGTCTGTTTCCGGCACAAATTGTTATTTATTGCGGAAATATTTATTTTGGGAGATGTTAGCAAAAATAATACATTTATTTTGGGACGTGCTGCACGTCAGGGTCAGTCAGCTGTTAGTATTGACTCCCCTGGCTAATCAGAGTTTTTCTACGTCCGAAGCTCGGCCTTGGGCCAGGCTCCTGGAGTAGAAAAACCAGCAGCAGCAGCCTGGTCAACCAGGCTGTTGCTGCTGGCGGCCCGCTGACCCACATCCATCACAGCATGGTTGATCTGGCACCTGGTGAAGATACTTGTCTAGTTTCCTCTTGAAGGCTTCTACACTTGTCCCAGCAGTGTTTCTGATATCTTCTGGTAAGAATGTTGAATAATCTGGGGCCACGGTATAAAGGTACGGATGTTGATATAGTATTCCCTTATTGTGCCCACTCCACCCTTACTTTTCACAGAGTTTATTTTGCACTTCCTCCCATATCTTTCACTCCAGTATATTATGGCAGTATGCAGATTTGGGACGAGGCCCACAAGTACTCTCCAGGTTAAGTAAAAGGACACAAATGCAACTAATGTGACATTTTATTGTGGCAACGTTTCGCTCTCCAGGAGCTTTCTCAAGCCGTTACAAGCGTTACATGGACACAGTGGGCTCTTCAGATCATTAATTCTCCACGCGTCAACACCACTCCAAACAAAGTTATAGTTCTTCCCAACAGCCAGGTTGCATCCAACATTTCTAAAGTATTTGCACAAGCTAACACTAGAGTCGCCATTGCTTCCAGTACTTCTATTAAGAATCTAACCAGGACTAAATCCAAGCACCATGAACCAGTCAACGCAGGGGTCTACACTATACCCTGTGGAGGCTGCGACAGAATTTATGTAGGAGAAACAGCAAGAAACCTCGAAACACGCATCAATGAACACATTAATGCATGCAGAAACGATAACCTGAACAACGCCTGCGTACAACACCGAAATTCCAACAATCATCTCATGAAATTCAAAGACGCCCGACTAGTAATCAAAGAAACTAATTTCCGTAGACGCAAATGCCTTGAATCAGCACTTATCTCTGTTTCTAACACAATTAAACAAAACAAAGGCAGCTTCACCATCTCTGAAGTCTTAGCAAGAATCCTCCTGAAAACAGTTAACCATACCATCACATAGTCTCTCCTGCTAATTCAACACAAGCACATCGTAGATGTGGAACACTCCTACAGGCCTTCTATATTTCAACCTCCAGCATAAAATATTTGTCTAACCTATTGTTATACTACCCAAGTATTTGTTTTATCACCTTTTACTCATGTGCATATTGATTGTTCTACCTTATTGTATTACTACTACTACTACTACTACTACTACTTATCACTACTACTACTTATCACTACTACCTCGACCACCACTAGTATTTCACCTCACTTTGAGAGTATATAATAGCCCACTGTGTCCATGTAACGCTTGTAACGGCTTGAGAAAGCTCCTGGAGAGCGAAACGTTGCCACAATAAAATGTCACATTAGTTGCATTTGTGTCCTTTTACTTAACATATTGTCGGTAATTCTACCAATATTATTACACTCTCCAGGTTGTATATTATCATGTATCTATCCGCTCCAGTGAGTACGTATTTAAGACTTTAAGGCGTTCCCAGTAATTTTAATGTTTTATTGGCGCTATGCGAGCCGTAAACGATTTCTGTATCTGTTCTAGCTCTGATATCTCTCCTGCCCTGAACAGGGGCCGTCAACACTAAGCAATATTACAAATAAGAGCACAAGCAATTTGAAAAGTGTCACCATTGGCATTATTTCCCTTGTTTAGAAGGTTCTTATTCCCCTGTCATCCTCCTGGCTGTCGTGACATTGGCTTTATTGTTTTCTTTAAAAGAAAGGTCAGGTGACATAATTATTCCCAAGTCTTTCACGTGTTCCTTTCGTTCTATTTGACGATCCTCTTGAGTTTTGTATGTAGTGTCCGTTTTGAGTTCTTCATTCTTTCCATACTGGAACTTACCACCATTGAACGTCATTTTCCCCACTGCCTAGTGGAAAATCCTGCTTATATCTTCCTGCAATTTTCCAGTGTCTACTACCCAGATGACTTTCATGCTTATTTTAGTGTCAACTGCAAATGATGATACAAAACTGACGGGTGTTTTTGTGTCTACTATGAGGATAAGAAATAGCAGAGGTACTAGGACAATGCTTTGGGAAACTTAGCTTTTTTTTTTTTTTACCTCGCTTATGCTGGTTTTTCTCTTGTTTACTACTGCTACTATGTGCGTTAGGAACCTGAAATATCCATCTACCTGCCTTTCCCGTAATGCCTATGGCCCTCATTTTGTGTGCAATCTATATCACATCTGCGTTTGGTTTACTTCCAGCGCCTCAAAACAGAAATGCCAAGCCAGTGATGGCACTCTTCAGGTCACTCGTTCTCTCTAGGTTGGAATATTATGTATTAATGGCCCTCTTAAAGGCAGGCAAAATTGCAGAACTGGAAAATGTACAGATGACCTTATATGTATTTACGTGGAATCAAATATCAAAATTATTGGGAGTGCCTAATATCCCTCGAACTGTATTTGTTAGCACATAGACTAACAAGTACACTTCGATAATCTTCACCTGGAAGATTGGCCCCATATCTGCACGCAAGAGGCTTGACAGACAACCTAACTTCCGGTGAAAAGTACGAGAAACAGCTGATACACTGAGAACTCAGCACCCTCCCTTCAAGTATAAGGGAGGGTGCTGATCCTTGACTGTTTTGATAAGGAGACTCAACAAATTCCATAAATCAACTCCTGATCAGCTGGGCTGTGGTGCATACGTCGGACTGCGGGCGGCGGATACCAACAGCCTGATTGATCAGACCAGGAGGCTTAGTCTGGGGCCTGGCCGTTTGAAGCACTGACATCCAGAAGTGCTGGTGAGGGGCTCTTCATCTAAGGAACTGGATCTGTGCTCTAATTCCCTGAATTAAGCCTGAATGCCTTCAATCCCCCCCCCCTCCAACATAGGCGTTGTATAATCCCTACGGGTTTAGCGTTCCCCAGAAGCAACTACCGATTGGGTTTCGTTAAGTTTCTTACATTAGTGTAAAACATAAAACAATGTCCATGAAAACCAGTCTAATAGACAATGTTAAGAATAAATTATGGCCAGAGGCCTTAAAGAGTGCAGACATAGCTCCTTTGCATAAGGGAGGTAGTAGAGCACTAGCTAAAAATTACAGACCAGTAGCCCTCACTTCTCACATCATAAAAATCTTTGAAAGAGTGATGAGACGGCAGATTACAAAGTTCATGGACCAGCACAACCAACATAACCCGAACCAGCATGGCTTTAGAGCGGGTCGATCATGCCTGTCACAGCTGCTGAACCATTATGACAGAATTACGGAGGCATTGGAGGACGACCAAAACGCAGATGTGATTTACACAGATTTTGCAAAGGCGTTTGACAAATGCGATCATGGAGTGATAGCGCACAAAATGAGGGCCATAGGCATTACGGGGAAGGTAGGCAGATGGATTTTGAGTTCCTAACACACAGAACACAAAAGTAGTAGTGAACAGGGCAAGATCCAGCATCAGCGAGGTCAAAGCTCAGTGCCCCAAGGCACTGTCCTGGCACCTCTGCTGTTTCTCATCCTCATAGCAGACATAGATAAAAACACCCAGCACACTTTTGTATCATCATTTGCAGATGACACTAAAATAAGCATGAAAGTCACTACGGTAGAGGACACTGAAAAATTACAGGAGGACATAAGCAGGGTCTTCCAATGGGCAGTGGAGAACAACATGACGTTCAATGGTGATAAGTTTCAGCTGCTTAGGTATGGAAAAAATGAAGAACTCAAAAGGAACACTATATACAAAACGCAAGAGGGTCACCACATAGAACGAAAGGAACACGTAAAGGACTTGGGAATAATTATGTCTACTGATCTGTCGTTTAAAGACCATAACAAGACAAAGATCACAACAGCCAGGAAGATGACAGGGTGGGTATTGAGAACTTTCAAAACAAGGGAAATAATGCCGATGGTGACACTATTCAAATCGCTAGTGCTTCCCCACTTAGAATACTGCTCAGTGCTGACGGCCCCGTTCAGGACAGGAGAAATAGCAGAGCTGGAACAAATCCAGAGATCGTTTACGGCTCACATTGAGCCATTGAAACATCTAAATTATTGGGAACGCCTTCAAGTCTTGAACATGTACTCATTGGAGCGGAGGAGAGAGAGATACATGATAATATATACCTGGAAAGTACTTGAGGGCCTGGTCCCAAATCTGCACACTGCCATAACAACATACTGGAGTGAGAGATATGGGAGAAAGTGTAAAATAAACCCAGTGAGGAGCAGGGGTGCGGTGAGGACAATACGGGAGCACTGTATTAACATCCGGGGTCCCAGACTATTCAACATCTTACCAGAAGATATCAGAAACACGGCTGGAACCAGTGTAGAAGCCTTCAAGAGGAAACTGGACAAATATCTTCACCAGGTGCCAGATCAACCAGGCTGTGATGGATATGTGGGGCAGCGGGCCTCCAGCAGCAACAGCCTGGTTGACCAGGCAAGCACCAGACGAGCCTGGCCCATGGCCGGGCTCAGAGATGATACTCGAAACTCTTCAAAGGTATATCAAAGGTAAGGTATGCCCCGAGGGCCGAGGATAGTGTTGATAGTCAGCGGCGTGAGTCAACTGTTTGAGTGTTGACTCAGTACGAGTGACAGTGCCCAGTAAACTCTATTCTAGGGGCAAAATCTAAAAAAACTGAACATAACAGTGTGAAGGCAGTTGCCAGTACACCAATGACGCTGTTACTGATGTACTGGTAATAACGTCACTCTTTCTTCTCCCCAGTAATAATAATAATAATTTGGCCTCATTGATAGTATAGTTACTTTTTGACGCCAGAAGTGGTTATCTAGTTAGTTTGTTGTGATGGAGTATAAAAAGTTGTTCAGCGACCACCACGGAATGCCCCTATTCCAAACACGACCCGTGTTTGTGGTAGCGACTGGTAGCTGTGTTTGTGGTAGCGACTGGTAGCTGTGTTTGTGGTAGCGACTGGTAGCTGTGTTTGTGGTAGCGACTGGTAGCTGTATTTGTGGTAGCGACTGGTAGCTGTGTTTGTGGTAGCGACTGGTAGCTGTGTTTGTGGTAGCGACTGGTAGCTGTGTTTGTGGTAGCGACTGGTAGCTGTGTTTGTGGTAGCGACTGGTAGCTGTGTTTGTGGTAGCGACTGGTAGCTGTGTTTGTAGCGACTGGTAGCTGTGTTTGTGGTAGCGACTGGTAGCTGTGTTTGTGGTAGCGACTGGTAGCTGTGTTTGTGGTAGCGACTGGTAGCTGTGTTTGTGGTAGCGACTGGTAGCTGTGTTTGTGGTAGCGACTGGTAGCTGTGTTTGTGGTAGCGACTGGTACCTGTGTTTGTGGTAGCGACTGGTACCTGTGTTTGTGGTAGCGACTGGTACCTGTGTTTGTGGTAGCGACTGGTAGCTGTGTTTGTGGTAGCGACTGGTAGCTGTGTTTGTGGTAGCGACTGGTAGCTGTGTTTGTGGTAGCGACTGGTACCTGTGTTTGTGGTAGCGACTGGTACCTGTGTGGTAGCGACTGGTACCTGTGTTTGTGGTAGCGACTGGTACCTGTGTTTGTGGTAGCGACTGGTACCTGTGTTTGTGGTAGCGACTGGTACCTGTGTTTGTGGTAGCGACTGGTACCTGTGTTTGTGGTAGCGACTGGTACCTGTGTTTGTGGTAGCGACTGGTACCTGTGTTTGTGGTAGCGACTGGTACTGTGTTTGTGGTAGCGACTGGTACCTGTGTTTGTGGTAGCGACTGGTACCTGTGTTTGGTAGCGACTGGTACCTGTGTGTGTAGCGACTGGTACCTGTGTTTGTGTAGCGACTGGTAGCCGTGTTTGTGGTAGCGACTGGTAGCCGTGTTTGTGGTAGCGACTGGTAGCCGTGTTTGTGGTAGCGACTGGTAGCCGTGTTTGTGACGACTGGTAGCTGTGTTTGTGGTAGCGACTGGTACCTGTTTGTGGTAGCGACTGGTACCTGTGTTTGTGGTAGCGACTGGTACCTGTGTTTGTGGTAGCGACTGGTAGCCGTGTTTGTGGTAGCGACTGGTAGCCGTGTTTGTGGTAGCGACTGGTAGCCGTGTTTGTGGTAGCGACTGGTAGCTGTGTTTGTGGTAGCGACTGGTAGCTGTGTTTGTGGTAGCGACAGGTACCTGTGTTTGTGGTAGCGACAGGTACCTGTGTTTGTGGTAGCGACAGGTACCTGTGTTTGTGGTAGCGACTGGTACCTGTGTTTGTGGTAGCGACTGGTAGCTGTGTTTGTGGTAGCGACTGGTAGCCGTGTTTGTGGTAGCGACTGGTAGCCGTGTTTGTGGTAGCGACTGGTAGCCGTGTTTGTGGTAGCGACTGGTAGCCGTGTTTGTGGTAGCGACTGGTACCTGTGTTTGTGGTAGCGACTGGTAGCCGTGTTTGTGGTAGCGACTGGTAGCCGTGTTTGTGGTAGCGACTGGTACCTGTGTTTGTGGTAGCGACTGGTACCTGTGTTTGTGGTAGCGACTGGTAGCTAGGAAGTTTGATGAAGTGTATTAGCTACACATCATTGTGCAGATAACTTTTAGCAACACGTCCTCCCCGTTCAGCACAGCTCAGGTTTCTTACACAGTTTATTCATTGTTTTTCCCTAATATATGATTCAAACGTTCCCTAACTAGGTACTTGTTTAGTGCTTAGTGAACAAGGGAAACTAGTAACTATTCCTCATGACCACAGGAATGAGATTACCTTATCCTCGTCCTGGCCAAGGATCGATCCAAAGACCGGTTGGGTACACTGTGTGACCACCATATTCTTTACGAGAGTTACAAGCTGAGAACACTAGCAGTGTTTCCCCGACATACATAATGTGTTTTGTACACGAGGTAGTGAAATGTGTCAGCTAGAACTGAGCTGCCAGACTAGAGAATGGCGAGGAGGATATTGTGACGTCATAACCCCGAGTGTTTGACATTAAACTCCCACGTGGCGCCTGGACTCCCCCCCTCTCTTCCTATCCTTCTCTCTTCTCAACCCCTCTCTTCTCTCTCTCTCTCTCTCTCTCTCTCTCTCTCTCTCTCTCTCTCTCTCTTCTCTCTCTCTCTTCTCTCTCATTCTCTCATCTCTCTCTCATTCTCTCATTCCTCTCATTCTCTCTCTCATTCTCTCATCTCTCTCTCTCATTCTCTCTCTCTCTCTCTCTCTCTCTCTCTCTCTCATATATATATATAAAAATATATATATATATATATATATATATATATAATCACACACACACTGTTAGGATTTGAGTTCCTTCTTTCCTCATTTACAAGCTAAGAGTTGTTACCTACGTAGCTCATTTGAAAGCCTCTTTATTGTTATAACACACATAAATAGAGGCTGTGGGCCAGCGATTTCATTTGGTCAACCGACTTTATTTCATCGATGTCATTATGCTGTATGAACATGTTCCAGACTCCAGTCATTCTAGGCATGAATTATCTCGGATGAAGTGATGTTTTGATACGGGTACAACCAGACTGTAGTTACTGTCACTGCTCGTCTTGTGTAGAAGTCTGTCCAGGCTGGGTCCAGACGAGAGATGAGTCGTCTTGCTATGCTCTCTGTTCTCTCAAGAAGTCGTAGGTGAGACCGGGGGGCAGACAATTCAAGTGGAGCATACTCAAGGTGTGAGCGCACGTGTACCTCATACAGTCTTGCAACCTCTACTGTCGAGCAGATGCGAGATACACCTTTAAGTGCTGTACTTCCTGGCCGCCTTGTTTACGAGATTTACTACGTGGTTCTTAGTTTGAAATCAAATTTCACCCCAAGGATATCCACCTCATCCCAGGGTTAAAACACTCCCATTCATTCTTACCACTGCTCCAGTATTACCATCATGGTGCCTAGAGACCATTTGTGTTTTCTCAGGAAGATGACGGGGTGGGTATTGAGAACTTTCAAAACAAGGGAAATAATGCCGATGGTAACACTATTCAAATCGCTAGTGCTCCCCCACTTAGAATACTGCTCAGTGCTGACGGCCCCGTTCAGGGCAGGAGAAATAGCAGAGCTGGAACAAATTCAGAGATCGTTTACGGCTCACATTGAGCCATTGAAACATCTAAATTATTGGGAACGCCTTCAAGTCTTGAACATGTACTCATTGGAGCGGAGGAGAGAGAGATACATGATAATATATACATGGAAAGTACTTGAGGGCCTGGTCCCAAATCTGCAAACTGCCATAACATACTGGAGTGAGAGATATGGGAGGAAGTGTAAAATAAACCCAGTGACTCTGTTGTTGACTCTGTCCCATTGAGAACTACTCCAGAGATCTACCTTGAAGGTAATCACTAAGAAGTATAGCGCAGAGCCAGGAACTCCTAGTGCTTGCAGTTTTGTCTCGAGTCCCTGGTGCCATACTCTGTTGTAAGCTCCATCTATGTCCAGTGCTACTACACAGCTGATCTTCGATTCATCCAGTGACTGATGCCATATAGTGGAGAGGTTTAACAGCAGGTCAGCAGCAGAGTGACGTTTTCAAAGTTATATTGACTTTCGCAAAAAAGCAAGTGGATGAAAAAAAAGATCTCATCTGCCGTGAGATTATTGTCTCAAGAATCTTGTCAGTGGTTGACAGTAGTAACACTGGTCTGTAGTTGTTGATTTCTGCTCTGCTCTTCTTTTTGTGAACAGGGACTACATTTGCCTCTCCAGAGGCCATTTACACTGCTAGGCAGTGCTGATAAATGCAAGTTAGAGGTGATGGGGCCTGCTTGCTGCCATTGAGGCCTGTACATCGGGCATGCTAATACAGAGGTCCTCGAGGGTTATGCATAGCTTGAAGAACATCATTTCCAAATGATCAGAAATGGCAACATCAGTGAGCTGGTCATGTACATTTTTAGAAAAACACATGACAACGCCGCCTCCTTGTCTTTGCCTGTCTTGACTCATCCATGGAAGTGTAGCACCAGTTATACTTTCACATATAGTAAACATTTTCAAGTAAATCTAGGAAATTAGTCATGCTAATATACTGTACATTCAAAGAAATATCGCATCCACTCGTTATTCAAACTCAGACACTTCAACTCTCCAAGAGTCTAGACAATGATGGGTTTGATGCCATATACTGCTAGGCCACAAAAGCCACAATTTTGGGTGGCCAGTAGATGCTAGCATGTTTACCCGAGAGCGCACATCAACATCTTCAAGCATGGTCCTCAGCCATTTCATTCTTGTCTCGTGTGTGTGTGTACTCGCCTAGTTGTGATTGCAGGGGTTGAGTCACAGCTCCTGGCCCCGCCTCTTTACTGGTCGCTACTAGGTCACTCTTCTTGCTCCATGAGCTTTATCATACCTCTCCTTAAAGCTATGTATGGATCCTGCCTCCACTACGTCACTTCCCAGGCTATTCCACTTCCTGACAACTCTGTGACTGAAGAAATACTTCCTAACATCCCTGTGGTTCATCTGAGTCTTCAACTTCCAACTGTGACCCCTTGTTGCTGTGTCCCACCTCTGGAACATTCTGTCTCTGTCCACCTTGTCAATTCCTCCCACTATTTTATATGTCGTTATATCCTCTCTATCTCTCCTGTCTTCCAGTATCGTCAGGTTTATTTCCCGTAACCTCTTCTCGTAGGACATACCCCTTAGCTCCAGGACTAGTCTTGTTGCAAACCTTTGCACTTTCTCTAGTTTCCTTATGTGCTTGGCTAGGTGTGGGTTCGAAACTGGTGCTGCATACTCCAATGTGGGCCTAACATACACAGTGTACAGGGTCCTGAACGATTCCTTATTAAGATGTCGGAATGCTGTTCTTAGGTTTGCTAGGCGCCTGTATGCTGCACCAGTTATTTGGTTGATGTGCGCCTCTGGAGATGACCCCTTGTTGCGGTGTCCCATCTCCGAAACATCCTGTCTCTGTCCACCTTGTCAATTCTTCTCAGTATTTTATATATCGTTATCAAATTTTGTATTTTTGGTTTCATTACCTTCAGAATAAGCTTCTCTATCATGTCATATGAATTTTTTTTTTTAAATTCTTCGACCTTGGGAGCATTGACAGTTGACAACCAAGAGCATGTATGAAAACCAGGACTTTTTCTCGAATTCCTTGTTCGAAAACTGATTTGTTTGAGAAGTAGTGCATTTGACAACTGAGGTTCCACTGTACTGTGCTCACCCACTGCACAGACCCATTCTCTCGTATCCATGCCAAAATTTACTGCTCTCAGCATATTTAAGGGATCACTGATTAAGACAGATCTACGTAAGCAACAATGGCTTCGGTGACATAGATCTATGTACATGAGAGACAGTGGAAGGGTTAAACACCATAAGTTTATGAATATAATAAATATTTGAGTTATCCTGGGCAATGACTCAAAGTTTGTGCACACTTCAGAACACTGGTCTGGAGATTTGTCATTTGGACTCCAGGGTGAGGCTTGTGGTTCCCATAGTATATCCTCATTAAGGTAGGATAATTCCTCTTACCTCCCTTCAGTTTGGAGACTACTGGAGGGCCCTGCTCATACAGCTCCCTCTTTTTGGTATTCGATATTTTCATTAGCTTTCACTTCAGCCATTGTTCATCATGTTTTATGCTTTTATCATTTTTATGCCGTTAATGCCATTTTCATGCAATAGTTGCATGAAAATGGGAAGAGCAACCGGCACCATATTTTAAGGTAAGTACGTATTGTATGTACGTACGTACTGCGTTTTTATTTGACTTTATCTTTTTTTTTTATGCTTAGCTATATTGAGCACTTAATACATGACAGTGTAAAAATGTTATCAGGCATTTTAGACGCATTCAACAAGGAAAAAAAACTGCCTTTTTTTCCACCTTCTGGCAATTTTTGCTTATTGTTTGGGGTTGTGAATCTTAGAGCCGTATGTATGGTGCCCTCCTGAATTTGCTCTATACTGGGAGCCATTTTGCAACTTTATTATCTTTTTCTATTTTTTCCTGTGCATAGTATTCTAATTTTGGCCTAAAAATGTTGTGAATAGGGTTTTTCTTTGCATTTCTCAATTCATTTACAGTATCTGAAGGCTATTTTATAGTTTTCCAACATACATTTTATTGTAGTGATAACGTTTTAGTCAGTGAAGACTTGTACATCCCTCTCGCTGATGCCTGTTATCCAGTGGTGGGCACAGCTAACCGAAAAGTTAGCTTCGCTGACCGCTAATCCTCTAACTAAAAAAATAGTTTCGCTAACGCTAAACCACTAAACGGATGATAAAGTTAGCTAACGCTAACTACCTTTTTCACGGGACTATTACTTTAATAACTTTCTAACGTGGTTAAGATTGAAAAAACTGAAAACCCGCACAGTACCACAAAAGAAATTGTAAACATAAAAGTTTTAATGAGACACGATTGCCCCAAAATAAAGAAAGCTCTGATAAAAAGTGAAGTTTTGTTAATTTTTTAGGCTAATGGAAAGGACAGTGTTGCAAACAGTACTCATCTTTAACCCTTTGACTGTTTCGGTTGTATATAGGTATACGTCTTAAGAGCCACTGTTTCGGACATATATAGTATACAAATTCTAACGGCTTCAAATCAAGCAGGAGAAAGCTGGTAGGCCCACATATGAGAGAATGGGTCTGTGTGGTCAGTGTGCGTTGTATAAAAAAAATCCTGCAGCACGCAGTGCATAATGAGAGAAAAAAAATGCCGACCATGTTTTTGGATTAAAACGCCGTCTTTGAGGTTTATTTTCGTATAGTATTTATGGTTGTATTCTCTTTTTTATGGTCTCATTCGATAGAATGGAAAACATACTACAGAAATATAGATGATTTTGATTCGTTTCATGATAAAAACGACCTTGAAATTAAGCTCAAAGTAGGGGAAATGTTTGATTTTTGCAAATGTTCAAGAGTAAACAAATCACGCCACGCGTCCAATACACATCAATTGATGAGTCTAATATTCTTTCACAAGTGCACTGATATTATTTATACCATTTTTACTATAATGCAATAGTCTGCATAACGGTAAATCTTCTATTTTATGTATGAATAAAAAATCAAAATAGAAAGCAAGAGTAATATAAGAGGGGCCTAAAAACGTGACTAATGAACAGATAACATCTTATTTTAGTGCCAGGAATGTCTGCATTGTTTATTCTGGACCCTATTTTGAAATTGACAATTTTTTTATTTTGCATGAAATTGGCCAAATTGCCAATTTCTGACCACTTTATTGGGTAGTTGGAATCGGTAAATTGGTGGTTTCTTGTACTCAATCGATAGAACAAATGGAGTTCTAAAGAAATAGCTATGAGTTTGGTCGACTGGAACAATGGAATTGTCCGAAAATAGGGCTCAAAGTCGGCGAAATTGCTGATGCGTATATAACAGAGATCACTAACTTCGCGAGAGCGTAATTCCGTAAGTTTTCCATCAAATTTCATACTTTTGGTGTCATTACCATCGGGAAAAGATTCTTATCATTTCATAAGAAAAAATAATTTTTTTTTTAATTTTGCGACAACAGGAGAGCACTCAGGATTAGGGGTTGCGACAGTCAAAGGGTTAATACTGTGAACCCCCGAATATCGGCCATAATCCGTTCCAGAAGCTAGGCCTCAACTTGAACTGGCCAAAAGTCAAACTAATATTTCCCATAAGAAATAATTGTATTTATACAATTAATCTGTTTCCACACAAAAATATTAACCAAAAATTCATTATTTTAAAGAATAAATAATGTACATGTAGTTTTACATACAGAAAACAATGAGAAATAAATACATATAAAGCACTAATTTTAATGGATAAATGAACATTTGAATCAGTTTTACCTTTACTGAAGACTCTTGTTGGCATATGAGAGAGGCAGGAGAGTTTGTTTGGAGGCAGGACAAGATAGCCCTTCAATACGACACTAATATAAACTCTACGGCTTATTTATCTATCACAATTCATCTAATATGACATAATAAATAATATTAATAAATAGAAACATAATATATACTCTAGAATTAATAAAATACAGTGGACCCCCGAGTTTCGGTCACCTCGGAAATCTTACAATTATGTAAGTGTAATATTGTAAGTGCTTTTGTAAATGTATTTTTGGGGGTCTGAAATGGACTAACCTACTTGACATTATTCCTTAAGGGAGTAAATTCATTCGGTAATGGCGCTTGAGCAGCCTTCTGGAATGAATTATGACCAAAACTCAGGGGTCCACTGTATGTCATTACAAATGTGAGGACTGGTGGTAGTGTGTTATTGTTGTTGGGTTTATAAGGGCCACTGACCATAAGCCATACATATACTGCTGGTGGTGGAGGCAGCAGGCCACCACCACTAATTCACACTGAAACAATGTATGTAATTTATAAATAAGAAATATTTACACTTTAATTTATAAATAAAAAATATTTACACTTTATAAATAAGAAATATTTACACTTGCCTTGCAAGAGATGGTGGCAGAGGGCAGCATTGGTCTCAGTGCCCTTATACTCCTCAAACAACAATGTAGGAGTTAAGTTTCGTGTCGTCATTTTTCTATCACTTAACTTACTTGCTACACTGTTAATGCTACACTTTATCACTGGCTGGTGCTATAGCCTTTATCGACCTGTGCTGCTTTAGTATCGTACATATCATAGAATCAGTGAATCACTGAAGAAGACACATTCTCCCCTCTATTCCTCCTCCAATTTGGTACTTTGCTACAATTTCTTTCTTCAATTCTATCATGTTTGTCACTTTCTTTACCAAAGGGCTGCCACTATGGAGTTTCTTTGGGCCCATGGTGGCTTATTTCACAGTCACAATCAATAAACAAGCACTAAACACAATGAATTTATTGTGATAAACAAAGCTAGACTGGCTCACGACGCCTGCGCGGGGATGCGCTCAAGAGTGGGCAGGCGGACAGGTCTGGTACCCGGGCCGAAAGATGGGGAACGGTCGATATTCAGGCCAAAATTGGGCTGAAAAAAGCGACTGAAACACTGAGTTGGCCGATACTCAGGGTAGCCGATACTCGGGGGTCCACTGTACCCAAGTATATACAGTATAAGTACCAGTGTTGTAAAGTAACGAAGTAAAACTGCTTGAGTACTTAAGTAACATTTTTTGGTATTTACTTTTAAAAAAGTACAGTACTGAAATTGCTCACTACTTTTACTTAAGTACTGAAGTCTGTTATTACTTTTACTTAACTACAATCTGATAATGATACGTTACTCGTTACATCATCAGTAATTTTTGAAAGGTAAACACTGAGAAAAGTTACTCAAGTAGAGTACTCAGGTAGTTATACTTCATTAATTTAAAACATTGGGAAAGGTACTGTACTTCTAAACTGTCTAACTTGCAATACCCACAAAAATTAAGAAAATATAAAAAAAACAATAGTAGTAGTTTAACCCTTAAACTGTCCACACGTAGATATACGTTTACGTGCGTAGCTGACCGAATATTTTGAGAAAAAATAAATTGTTCTTTTTGTTTAAAATGAAGAGTGCATTTTGTTTTTCATTCCCACATTTTGTAATATTGCACACACTGAGTGCACAGACCCATTCTCTAATCTCTAGGCAACTCAGGCTTATCGTGGCAAGGTTAAAAGCATTTGAAAAAAACCGTAGATCTACGTTCGGAGCAGTACGCATGTAAACGTATATCTACGTGTGGACAGTTTAAGGGTTAATAAGTGCTTATAACTCATAAATACTACCTTATAAGATACTACTCCTGCTGTTTATGGCTGACCAAAATCCTCCTGCCCAGGGTGCGGTGGGTCATCGACGTGTTGCTGGGGTTCAGCGTCTTGATCAGGCTGACAGAGGTGGGGGATTCCACTACATGCAGCGGCAGCATGTTGCAGACGAATAGATCCACAATCTTTGTGTCCACCACAGACTGACGGACGCTAGTGCCAGCAGCAACAAATGCTTCGCCAATGGTGGTCTGGCTTGCTCTCTTTGCAGGCGGCTGTGACAACTGGCTGCTGCTCTGCTGGTGGTGCTGCCATAAGAAGATTGCTCGTGTATTCAACGGGAAGATCTGGCCTTGATTCTCTCAAACTTGATGGCATGTGCTGGGCGTTTCCTCCTAACATGCTACTGTAAGTTGTAGAGGCTCACTGCCTGTCCCTTGATAATGGTCTCCTTGGGGTGGCACATGACACACAGGAAGTACAAAATATTGGCATTCTTCGTATCCCTCGAACTGAGGACAAAATAATCATCCAGGTGGGGCCACGGGTTCTGCGACTCCTGGCCCTCAGCCTGAGCAGTCTCTGCTTCAACCACAGCCACTGCAGACTCCTCAACAACACCCTCAGGTGAAACAGAAACGTCTCCCATGTTCATAACGATAAGTGACAACACACCCCAGTGATCGCTGACACTGTAAGACTATAACAATGCTGCTCAGATGCTGCTGCTGCATTGACAAGTCACGTTTACACATAGTCAGCCAATAGCGTGCTTGACTGACTGTTGGAAAAATGCCCACAACAGACAGGAACAAACGCGCGCCTTTGAAAAGGCGTTGCTTTCCGCCTACCAACAACGTATGAATTTTTATTTTAGCGGACTCAAAGTTAGCGGAACTTTATTTAGCGGAAGCTAATTGGTCCGCTAACAGTTTCCGAAGTTAGTGGAAATGCTAATCCGCTAAACAAAAAGTTAGTTCCGCTAATTAGCGGTTAGCAGATTGCGGAACTGTGCCCACCACTGCTGTTAGAACTTTATTCTACTATTTTCATTACATGTCATTTATCTATATCAAATCCCATCATCAGTATATCACTCCATTTGCTCAATTTCGGAGCCTTCATTTTTATTACTTTCTATAGGATCTTGTCACTGTTTACATTTTCCTTCCAACAAAATCTCATCCATATGCTTTGTTTTGAAAGGATGTTACAGTAATTTTGCGTGCAAGTAGTGCCCCAGCAAACTGAATTCTGAATAAATGTACTCTACTGTGCGTACTGTATATCGGCCAACAGATAACACATGCTAAATCTACTATTGTAAATACGTACTGTACAAATACATTGTCAATTTTGCATTTGCAGACCTGCATCATGTTTGTGTGTTTGAAGAGTTATAAGTGCCATATACATATATGTGTACTGCAGTGACATTTTTAAACCTAATAGGTTATGCCGCTCAGGCTGACGAACTTCATTACCTCATGTATGAAAATCATCATGTGTGTATGAAGAAAACCATACTGGGTGATTGGCATGTTAGCTAAATATATCCATTATTAAATATTAAAGAAACTTTATTTCAGCATGATATAATGTTTGTACAAGGGTGAATGATATTTAGGTGTGCATGCAGAAAGCCCCCTTAGTATACAGAACATTTGGGGCAGTTATAAGATGTCATATGACTTTGTAAAATGTTGTATAAATCAGGGCCGTGCCACAAAGCTGTGTTAAAATTTTGATGATTAAAAAATGCTTATACGTACAGTGGACCCCCGGATTTCGTCAATAATTCTTTCCAGAATGCTGTTCGAGTGCCGTTACCGAACAAATTTGTTCCCATAAGGACGAATGTAAATTAGATTTGTCTGTTTCAGACCCCCAAAAATACACTTACAAAAGCACTTACAAAAATACACTTACATAATTGTTCGAGTTAGGAGTAGTACGAAATCCGGGGGTCCACTGTATATACCTTATACTGCATCAAGAGGGTAGCCTGGGTGCTTAAATAAGCAAATGTCAATAAATATTTTAGGTAAAAAATAAGCACTGGTGAAAATTGTTATAAATGGTGTCATGCATCAAGTGGTGTGGACACTGCATGTGGTGACCTAAAGTGAGCCTGGCAGTGAGTCAGTGTTAAGTGAAACAGGAAGTTGTGTTCCCGGTCAAATACCTTTTAATACATTCTGGAAAAAAAAGAAAAATGTTTTGTATAGAGTAAGTGGTATTAATGAATTATGTAATGTATTGTTGATATAGCAGGAAATACAGTTTAATATGTTATAAAAATTTCTTGTTGAAAGTGGAAAAGTATTACTGCCATGGATTGGCATTTAAAATTGACCTAATTTATTGTCTAAACAACTTTGGTGATGCTGAGAAGATCCTGGTGTGAGGAGTTCAAATGGTATAGTGTGTGGAGGCTCATGTAGTGATTCGAATGGCATGAATTCCTTTGTGCAGGAGTGGGTAATGCTAATGCCCACCTACAACCAGCTGCCACCACATCCCCTACCAGCACCACCACCACCCAGGCCCCCACACTCGACTTACCACATCAACCCTAAAACTGCTAGAGCCTGGTTCCTGGGGCCTGCCCTGGTGGCTTTTGGGGCAAGGTACTGCTCTGACACTTTTGATTTCAAAATGACCTTGTCTGAATATATACACAAGTTTAGTCAGTCATAAACAAATATGTATTAGTTTAAAATATATTGCAGTAAATATGTTGGTTCATTCAACATTTAATTGTTTTTCCTATGTACAATACTGTTAAAATTAAATACGGTACAGTAAAACATCTCATTAATGGATTAGTAGGGAGGGGGTGTACAATCATACAGAGATTGTCCATAACCCCTGAATTGTGAAATTAATATTGTCGCTTGTCTTCTGAAGTAGTGGACTTAATTCACTACTTCTATGGATATTGTAACCTGTAGTACTACACTACAGTACTGTATTCTATAATAATTTTATAATACTCTATAAAATTTACAGTAGTCTTACTTACCTTTTCATGGTGGAGAGATGAGGTGTAAACTGCTATGATCAATAGTGGTGGCTCAGAATATCTTATTCTGAGCCAGTAAAGCTGTAAAGCTCTACTAGCGAAAATGTACATACAGTGGAACCTCGACTTACAAGTGTCCCAACATATGAGTTTTTCGAGATATGAGCCGTCGCTCTGTCAATTTTTTTGCTCTGAGTTACCTGGAGTTTACCTGGAGAGAATTCCAGGGGTCAATGCCCCTGTGGCCCGGTCTGTGACCAGGCCTGTGACCAGTCCAACATCTGAGTTATGAGCGAGCTTTCCCCTGCTTCCCCCTCAACCCACACACCTTGCTTGTTTATGTATGATTTCATGCTCTAATTCCATGGAAATCATACTCTTTCTTCTCAGCACTGTCTTTTGCACTTACGTAGTACTTTCTTTGGACCCATGGTTAGAAAAAAGAAATTTGGCCAAATAGCTGTAAATAATGAGAGGAAAGCATGACAAAAATGTTTCCACATCGAGGTAAGCAGTGCGCTGCTCCAACTAGTGGCAAGTGAAGTTTATTATGATGACGACGTATTATTATTATTATTATTACGTATTATTATTATTATTACGTATTATTATTATTACGTATTATTATTATTATTACGTATTATTATTATTATTACGTATTATTATTATTATTACGTATTATTATTATTATTACGTATTATTATTATTACGCCAGTGTAGCATTGTTTACCATTGAGAGAACATTACCCAGTGCGCTCTTTCAAACATTTCACAATAAATTTATTCTGTTTATTGCTGGTTTAGTGATTGTCACTGTGAAATAAGTCACCATGGGTCCAAAGAAGCTTCCTAGTGGCACCCCAGTGGTAGCATTCATGCAGGAGTATAGCATTCATGCAGGGAGTGTAGCATTCATGCAGGGAGTGGGGATTCCTCTTCCAAACACTAACCCCTCCCCCTGTCTTCCTCCCTATCTTCCAGATGCCAGCAACTGTCTTCAATAAAGGTAAGTAAATGTTATTTATTATTTATGTATTTATTATTATTTTGTATTAATAATGTTAGTTTGTGTATGTAAAACTATAGTATTTATTCTTTAAAAAAATTATTTTTTTGTGAATATTTTTGGGTGGAATGGATTAATTGTATATTTACATTATTTCTTATGGATATAAGTTTCATTTCAGAATTGTTTAAGTTAGCCCGACGATTACTAAACGAGACAATTATTATCTCCATTAAATAAATATTTGTAATAATATTATTATGTATTATTACCATATTATGTATTATTACATATTATTAGATTTAAATTATATAATATTACATATTATAGTATTATTACATATTAATGTATGTATTATATGTATTTTACTATTATTATTATTATTACATATTATATGTATTTTCATATTATTAGTATTATTCATATTTTATGTATTACTTTATTATGTATTATTACATATATATGTATTATTACATATTATTATTATTATTTCTATTATTATTACTACATATTATTATGTATTATTACATATTATTATGTATTATTACATATTATTATGTATTATTACATATTATTATGTATTATTACATATTATTATGTATTATTACATATTATTATGTATTATTACATATTATTATGTATTATTACATATTATTATGTATTATTACATTATTATGTATTATTACATATTATTATGTATTATCATATTATTATGTATTATTACATATTATTATGTATTATTTATTATTATGTATTATACATATTATTATGTATTATTACATATGTATTATGTATTATTACATATGTATTATGTATTATTACATATGTATTATGTATTATTACATATGTATTATTATTATTGCGTATTATTATTATTCGTATTATTATTATTACGTATTATTATTATTACATATTATTATTATTACGTATTATTATTATTACGTATTATTATTATTACGTATTATTATTATATTATTATTATTATTATTATTATTATTATTATTATTATTAAGTATTAGATTATTAACGATTATTATTATATACGTATTATATTATTATACGTAAATTATTATTATTAGTATTATTATTATTCGTATTATTATTTTACGTATTATTATTATTATCGTATTATTATTTATTACGTATTATATTATTATGTACGTCTCATTTACGTATATCTATTATTACGTATTATTATTACTTACGTATTATTATTATTTCACGTTATTATATCTATTATTTTTACTATATTTTAATTCATTTGTTTTACTATTTTTGATTATCGATTATTACTATTATTAACATAGTTTATATTATTATTATTAGTATTACTTTTATATTATATTATACGTATTATTATTATACGATTATATATTACTATTATTATATTACTACTATTATTATTATTACGATACATTATTATTAGTTATTATTATTTTGTATTATTATTATTGAGTTTATTATGATTATTACTATTATTATATTATATTATTATTATTAATATTCATTATTATTACGTATTATTATTATTATTACGATTATATTATTTACTATATTATTATTATATTACACGTATATATTATTATTATATTAGTTATTATATTATTAAATTCTAATTTTTAGGTATTATATTATTATATATCGTATTTTGATTATTACTACTATTATTATTAACTTATTATTATCTTATAACTATTATTATTAAACTATTATTATTTATTACGTATTATTTTTATATACTATTATTATTATTATAGATATTATGTTTGTATTTATTAATATTGTTTATTATTCATATAGATAATTAGTATAATAATAAGGTAGATTATATTAGCATCATTTTTTAAGTATTTGTACCTTATAAAATAACTCTCCTGCCTTCCAATGCAAATACAGTGGAACCCCAAGTTTTGGCCGCCCCTAGCTTCTGCTGCTTCGAGTTTCGAGTGCTTTTTTCGGCTGAATTTGGTCCCGAGTTTTGCCCTGTGCCCGCGTACCAGACCTGTCCGCCTACCTACGCCTGCCTCCCAGGCGTCGAGTCAGTCTGACTTTGTTTATCCTCTAGTGAACATTCCCCTCCACGCTCATCCAAACATTTCACAATATAATTCATTGTGTTTGGTGCTTGTCGATTGAGTGCGACTACTACATAATTAACCATAGGCCCAAAGAAACTTCCTAGTGCCAGCCCTTTGGTAAAGAAAGTGACAAACACGATACTAAACTCAATACAGTGGTACCTCTACTTACGAGCAGCTCCCAACTCGAACAGTTATGTAAGTGTATTTTTTAGGTGCTTTTGTAAGTGTATTTTTGGAGGTCTGAAATGGATTAACCTAATTGTCATTATTTCTTATGGGAAAAAATTCCTTTGGTATCGGCACTTGAATAGCCGACTGGAACGAATTTTGCTCATAAGTAGAGGTACCACTGTACTAAAGCAAGGACAGCACGAAACTAAATCCTCTAATGTTGTTGGAGGTATATAGGGCTCTGACAACACTGCCGTCTCTTGCTGCCGCCTTCACCACCATTATGTAAGACTTATACTCTCAGTGGCCTTATACACCCAACAACAACACAACACCACTCGTGACATATGTAATGACATATTTTATTCATTCTAGAGTATGTCATGTTTGTATGTTATTAATATTGTTTATTATGTCATACTAGATGAATTGTGATAGATAAATAAGCCGTAGAGTTGATATTAGCATCATATTTAAGTATCTTGTCCTGTCTCCAAACAAACTCTCCTGCCTCTCTCATATGCCAACAAGAGTCTTCAATAAAGATAAAACTGATTTAAATGTTCATTTATCCATTAAAATTAGTGCTTTATATTTATTTCTCATTGTTTTCTGTATGTAAAACTATATTCTTTAAAAAATTAATTTTTTTGTGAATATTTTTGGGTGGAACGGATTAATTGGATTTACATTATTTCTTATGGGAAATACTGCTTTGACTTTCGGCTGCTTTGAGTTTAGGCCAAGCTTCTGAAACAGATTACAGCCGAAACTCGGGGTTCCACTGTAAGTCACTTTGATTTTTTTTTTTTTTTTTTGGTAATCCTAGGTTCTCTACACATATGCTGCTATGTATGATACTCTTAGTAATCAAGAGCCCCTCACCAGCTTCAAGGAACCTTGATGCTGGTGAGGGGCTCTTGATCTAGGGAATTGGATTTGTGCTTCAGTTCCCTAAATTAATAATAATAATTAACTTCACTAGTTGGCACAGCACACTGTTTACCTTGCTCTGGAAGCATTTTTGGCATGCTTTCCTTGCATTATTTACAACTATTTGGCCAAATTTCTTTTTTCTAACCATGCGTCCTAAGAAAGTAAGTGCAAAGGACTGTGCTGAGAAGAAAAAGATAATGATGTCCATGGAATTAAAGCATGAAATCATAGATAAACAAGCGAGGTGGAGGTGTGCAGGTTGTGGGTTGAGGGATGCCGCTCTGCCCTCCATCCTCCATCTCTTCTCCCAGGTAAATATGTACGTACACTTTATAAATAATTTTATTTCTTTACATTCTCTATTATGTTTTTATGCAATATTTATTATTTATAAATACAGTGGACCCCCAGTTTTCATGATTTTTTCATTCCAGAATGCTGTTCAAGTGCCATTACCAAATTAATTTATCCCCATAAGGAATAATTTAAAGTAGACTAGTCCTTTTAGACCCCCAAAAAATACACTTACAAAAGCATTTAAAAAAATACACTTACATAAAAGGGCGAGTTTGGAGCAGGATGAACACCGGGGGTCCACTGTATAGTGGTACCTCGGTTAACAATATTTTTTCGTTCGAGAATGCTGTTCAAGTGCCATTACCAAACGAATTTATCCCCATAAGGAATAATGTAAAATAGACTAGTCCTTTTAGACCCCCAAAAATACACTTACAAAAGCATTTAAAAAAAATACTTGCATAAAAGGGCGAGTTTGGGGACCATCGTTAACCGAGGTACCACTGTACATTGTTTCAGTGTTTTCCTTATGAAACTAGTGATCTAGTGCAGTTAGCCTCCCAAATATTCTGTTTTCTCTTATAATAAGATCATGGGAAGATATAGTCAGTGGGAGCGGTATGGCCGCCACCACCACTAGTCACATAATGACATACAGTGGTACCTCGGTTAACAATAGTCCCCAAACTCTCCCTTTTATGTAAGTTTTTTTTTTTAAATGCTTTTGTAAGTGTATTTTTGGGGGTCTAAAAGGACTAGTCTATTTTACATTATTCCTTATGGGGATAAATTAGTTTGGTAATGGCACTTGAACAGCATTCTGGAACGAAAAAATATCGTTAACAGAGGTACCACTGTATTTTATTCATTCTAGAGTATATATCATTTTTCTATGTTAATTATATTGTTCATTATGTCATATTAAATGAATTATGATAGATAAATAAGCCATAGAGTTGATATTAGCATCATATTCAAGTATTTTGTCATGCCTCCAGAGAACAGGAATTCCGCTGGAATGGATTAATGGCATTTCAATTAATTTAAATGAGGAATATTGATTTGATATACAGTACAAGCAAATTGAGTTGCGAGCTAGGTCATGGAATGGATTAAACTCGTAAGTCAAGGTTCCACTATACATGTATGTATGTGATTGAGAAGATGTAGATGGCTGAAAATGCATAGATGATTAAGAAGACAGGGATTTCTGAGTACACACATGTTTTCTTTTGGCACCACCACTTGCTTTAAAAGCCATTGTTAATTGCACTTTAGTACTTATTGTCTTAATAAAGTCACACAAAGTGTTCTAAATCCAGGGAAAATTAGACTGAAGGGGTAAAGAGAGTGAGCACAAACAATAAACTGGCATGGGTGGCCTATGACTTTCGGAACAGCGAAAATGGACAGGTCCTGGATGTGGTCACTATGGCTATCGTTACAGACAAAATGCGGAATAATGAACTTTTGTTAATTTTAGCTGATAATTACAATGTTTGTCTAGCCATTTTTTTTTTATTGTCCAAAATCTGTTAATGAGAGGGTTACTGTACAGTAATTGTCAAAAAATGAAGTTTTCAAATAGAGATCTCATTATGATACATAACTGTATTGTTTCAAGTTACTACAATACTGTAGTGTTTTTCCATATAGAGTACAATGTTAGTGCTTAGTTTTAGGTACTCTAACATTAGTTCCGGCCAGCAAGAGTATTCTTAGTGTTTTCAATTGAACTTGTAACTATTTTTCTTTTGAGAGCTATTTTTGTAACATCCCTATACAGTGGAACCTCCACTAACGAGTTTAATTCATTCCGTGACCTTGCTCGTATCTGGATTTGCTCGTTTGCAGAGTCAATTTTCCTCATTTAAATTAACTGAAATGAAATTAATTTGTTCCAGTGGAATTCCAGGCACCATAAAATACTTCAATAATTTCCCTAATATAAACTCTATGGCTTATTTATCTATCAAAGTTCATCTAATATGACATAAACAATATAAATCACATAGAAACCTGATATATACTCTAGAAAGAATAAATATGTCATTATATATGTGGCGGCGTCGGCGGCCAACAAGAGTTTGTCTGGAGACAGGACAAAATACAGTGGACCCTCGAGTATCGGCTACCCTGAGTATCGGCCGACTCATGTTTTGGTCACTTTTTTCGGCCCAATTTTGGCCCGACTATCGGCCATTCCCCGTGTTTCGGCCCAGGTACCAGACCTGTCCACCTGCCCATGTCTGAGCGTGTCTCCGCGCAGGCGTCGTGTGCCAGTCTAGCTTTGTTTATCACAATAAATTCATTGTGTTTAGTGCTTGTTTATTGATTGTGACTGTGAAATAAGCCACCATGGGCCCAAAGAAACTTCATAGTGGCAGCCCTTTGGTAAAGAAAGTGACAAACATGATAGAATTTAAGAAAGAAATTGTAGCAATGTACCAAAGTGGAGGAGGAAGAGAGGGGAGAATGTGTCTTCTCTGATTCTACGATATGTACGATACTAAAGCATTATATATGTGGGATTACAAAAACTATTATCCAGAGAGCTGAGGAGGGGTTATTGAGATGGTTTGGACATATAGAGAGGATGGAACAAAATAGAATGACTTTGAGAGTGTATGAATCTGTAGTGGAGGGAAGGCGGGGTAGGGGTCGGCCTAGAAAAGGTTGGAGGAGGGGGTAAAGGAGGTTTTGTGCGTGAGGGGCTTGGACTTCCAGCAAGCATGCGTGAGCATGTTAGATAGGATCGAATGGAGACAAATGGCTTTTGGAGTTGACGTGCTGTTGGAGTGTAGGCAAGGTAACATTTATGAAGGGTTTCAGGGAAACCGGCAGGCCGGTTGATTCCTGGAGATGGGAAGTACAGTGCCGGCACTCTGAAGGAGGGGTGTTAATGTTGCAGTTTTGTAGCTGTAGTGTAAGCATGCCTCTGGCAAGACAGTGATGGAGTGAATGATGATGAAAGTTTTTCTTTGTCAGGCCACCCTGCCTTGGTGGGAAATGGCCTATGTGTTAATAATAAAAATAATAATACGTAAATTATATATGTGGTGGCGTCGGCGGGCAACGAGAGTTTGTCTGGAGACAGGACAAAATACTCCTTGAATATTTCGCTATCATCAACTCTACCTCTTATTTATCTAAGTTCATTTAATATGACATAATAAACAAAAAATAACATAAACTTAACCCCTAAAGAAATCCTTTTATTATATTTTTCTCTTAGAATGAATATAAATGTCATTGCTGGACAAGTGTAGAAATCGGCCTGTAACCATTAACCGCTACCTCCAGCATTGTTGCGGTATTCATTGCCATCTAGTGACGGCCTTTTGAAGCTGTCTATTATTATAATTATTATATAGTACATTATTATTATACATGTATTATTATTATACATATTAGTACAGTGGTACCCCGACTTATGATGGTCCCCAAACTCACCCTTTTATGTAAGTTTATTTTTTTAAATGCTTTTGTAAGTGTAATTTTGGGGGTCTAAACGGACTAGTCTATTTTACATCATTTCTTATGGAGATAAATTCGTTTGGTAATGGCACTTGAACAGCATTCTGGAATGAAAAAATATCGTAAGTCGGGGTACCACTGTATTATTATTATATTATTATACGTACAGTGGTACCTCGAGTTACGATGCTGTCATCTTACGTTATTTTCGAGTACCGATATTTATAACGTAAAAAAATTGATTGCGAGTAACGATGTTTGCTTCGTGTAACGACATTCGTACCGGACGTGTCCGCCTGGCGCCCAGCTGAGCGCGCACTCCAGGGAGCGTCAGTGTGCTATTGTTTACAAGCGAGAGCGACCACCCACCCACACCCACGCATTCATACCAGTATATTGTCATTATTCCACTGTTTTTAGTGCTTGCAACTGCTAAATAAGCCACCATGGGCCCCAAGAAAGCTCCTAGTGCCAAGCCTGTGGTAAAGAATGTGCAGGGAGGAAGCATTCATGCAGGAGGAAGCATTCATGCAGGGAGTGAAGCATTCATGCAGGGAGTGTAGCAGGCATGCAGGGAGGTAGCATGATGCAGGGGTGAGAGGGGCATGCAGGGAGTGTAGCAGGCATGCAGGGAGTGTAGCAGGATGCAGGGAGTGTAGCAGGATGCAGGGAGTGTAGCATGGATGCAGGAGTGTAGCAGGATGCAGGGAGTGTGCAGGCAGGCATGCAGGGAGTGCTAGCAGGCAGTGACAGCAGGGAGTGCAGGCGAGGCATGCAGGGAGTGCAGCAGGCATGCAGGGAGTGCGTGAGCAGGCATGCAGGGGAGTGTAGCAGGAGGCATGCAGGGAGTGGAGCATGGCATAGCAGGAGTGAGCAGGGATGGCAGGGAGTGGAGCAGGGCATGCATGCAGGATGCAGGAGTGTAGCATTCAAAGAAAAGGCCAGTAACCCCAGAAAAGAACTTGGTACCTGCAGTGTTAATGGAAGGATTCCCCTTCCAAACACTAGCATACTACTCCACCTTCTCCCTCCTCCCGTCCTCCACACATCAACAACTCTTCAATAAATGTAAGTGACATGTTATTGTACAATATTTACATGTGTATTTAGGTATTCTTCATTAAATTGTGTATTATTTAATGTCAAAAGTTCTAAAAATATTTTATTTAACTACTTTTGGAAGTCTTGGACGGATTAAATTTATTTCCATTATTTCTTATGGGGAAAATTGATTCGAGTAATGATTGTTTCGCCTTAAGATATGCCCTCTCTGACGGATTAATATCGTAAGTCGAGGTACCACTGTATTAGTATTATTATATTATATGTACAGTGGACCCTCGGTTAACGAAATTAATCCGGTCCAGGAGCTATTACTTAATCTGAATCTTTCATAATCTGAAACCTTATTTCCCATAAGAAATAATGTAAATACATTAATTAAATTCCCACAAAAAAATAATCACTCAAAAAAAAAAAAATAACATTTACTTACCTTTATTGAAGAGACTTGCAGGCATCTGGAAGACACAATTTATTCTTGTCAACACTGTGTTTCCTGAAGGGTCTGGGATTTTCTGCGTGATGCACCAGTAAAGGCTTCACTTTAAAATCCCCACTAGCATTATAACAAAACAAGAGTGTTAGCCTGTCTTTCATAGGCTTGTGTCCTGGCTGTGCCTTTTCCTCCTGAGTAATGTAGGTCCTGTTGGGCATTTTCTTCCAAAACAGGCCTGTTTCATCACAATTAAACACTTGTTGGGGGAGGAATTGTTCAGCCACTACGAACCCCTTGAATTCCTGCACAAATTTTTCAGCTGCACGTTTGTCTGAGCTGGCTGCCTCACCATGCCTCACAACATTGTGTATGCCACTACGTTTCTTAAACTTCTCAAACCAGCCTTTGCTGGCTTTAAAATCACTCGCCCCACCACTGGTTCCAGGCATTGTCTTCACAAGATCTGCATGCAACTTCTTTGCCTTTTCACAAATTATCGCCATAGAAATACTATCACCCGCTAACTGTTTTTCATTGATCCACACCATCAACAACTTCTCAACCTCATCCACTGTTTTCAATCTTTGTTTCGTTAACAAATTAACCCCTTTTGCAACATTAGCTTCCTTGATCTCATTTCTCTTTGCCAGGATAGTGCCGATAGTAGATGGAGTTTTCTTGTACATCCTGGCAAGATCACTCAGACGTACACCACTCTCATATTTTTCTATGATTTCCTTCTTCAGTTCGATGGTGTTCCTCACTCTCTTTACCACAGGGGTGCCACTAGGAAGCTTCTTTGGACCCATGGTGACTTATTTCACAGTGACAATCACTAAACCACCAAAAAAGACACCAAATATATTGTGAATCTTTGAAAAGAGCGCGCTAGGTAATGTTCTCTCAATGGTAAACAACGCTTCACTGGCGTCCTGCGCTTGCGCGGAGCAGGCGGACACGTCTAATACCTTTCGCTAACCGAGGAATTTTTCGCTAACCGATTACGAAAAAAGCTTTCGTTTTCCGAAGCTGTCGTTAACGGAACCTTTCGTTAACCGAGGGTCCACTGTACTTTTCTTCGTGAAACCAATCAAAATCTATTTATTTCTGTAATATATCTTCCATTCTATCAAATTACCAAAGAATAAGAGAATTATCACATAACAAATCACTACAAAAATAAACACTAAAGGTGCAGCTATGGTGAAATCGAACTGCCTTTAGGTCCATGTTCTTTAATTAAATTCACTTGGTACGTTAGACATCTTTCCATCATACATGCCAATTGTAATAAATAGTCCAACCACAACTGATATCATTCGAACTAATCAAGAAACAAACTTCGCTACCAGCTCCAAGGTACTTTCTCTGAAACCCCAAACAAAATCATATTTATTTCTGAATATATCTTCCATTCTTCAAATGAGACCAAAAACGAGAATACAACCATAAAAACCATACTGAAAATATACCGCTAAGGTGCAGCTAATGGTGATAGGAATCCCTTTATTTATGGTCGATTTCTTAATTTTTGTGTACGTTAGAACACTTTCCATCACACACTGTTCCAAGTTTCAATTGATGTCCACAACAACTGAGATCCATCCCTAAATCAAACATGTCTCTTCAGAAGCTGTTCAAGTGACCTTCCAAACCACGCATCTGAAATTTCGCCTGCTGAAGCAAAAATCGACCATTTGCGACTGCTCGTCTGAAAAATCGACGATGCCTATGAGTGGAGTTCCACTGTATATTTATCTTTGTCTAATTATATGCAGACACCACACATCCACTGTTCTGTATTTCCCAAATTGGTGTATTACATGGATCTGAAAACAACATTCTTCATTCAGAATGCTGTTCATGCTGTTACCAAACGAATTTATTCCCATAAAAAATGATGTAAATTAGATTAGTCCATTTCAGACCCAAATACACCTATAAAAGCACTTACAATAATAAACTTCATAACAGGCGAGTTAGTGTGTTCGATTTCAAGGGTCCACTGTATTCTGAAGAGCATTTTCATCATTCCCTTATGCAGCACTGTATATACGTATATCTGAAGGTCATTTTGCAACTTGCCGTTGTAGCATATGATTGTCTCACAGCTGCATTTGTGTTCTTGACATTCTTTTAATCTATAATTACAGTCCTCTAAATCCGACCCCCATATCAAATACAGTGGACCCCCGGTTAACGGCCATAATTCGTTCGTTACCGAACGAATTTATTAACATAAGGAATAATGTAAATTAGATTAGTCCTTTTGGACCCCAAAACATACACTTGCATAATTGTTAGTGTTTGGAGCAGGCCGTTAACTGGGGGTCCACTGTACTTTCAATATTTTAACACCTAATGTACCATATATTCTAAATGTAGCCTGTCATTGCTTTTTCTCATTTATATTACTGTATGACACTTGTGGTACAGTATCTACATTAAATTGCATCACCCATTATTTTCTTCTGAAGGGATTTAATTGTTTTTATTGTTTACTTTAGATAGGATTTTCACTGCAAATATGATAGTTTTTTATTCTGTCTAGGAGTTTAGTTGTGAAAATTAGAAAATTTGGGCAAGCATTTGTATTTGTAGGTCTCTCATACAGTGTGATAGTGTGCCTTTCATTCTTCCTATACAGTATGTATTTTTAATTTCTAGATCGGACATGAGGAGCTCTGTCAAAAGTCTAATTACATACATTCTGCCCATCCATTTCTTTCTTTAACCCTTTCGGGGTCGGTGCCATACTAGTACGTTTTACCAGCAGGGGGTCGGTGCCGTACTAGTACGCGTAAATTCTAGCGGCCTCAAATTAAGCAGGAAACGGCTGGTAGGCATACATATGAAAAAATGGTCTGTGTGCGCAGTATAAAAAAAAATCCTGTAGCATACACTGCATAATGAGAAAAAAGAACTCCGACCGTTTTTTGTTTAAAACAGCGACTTTGCAGTCTATTTTCGTATGGTATTTATTGATGTATTCTCGTTTTCTTGGTCTCATTTGATAGAATGGAAGATATATTACAGAAATAGAGATGATTTTGATTGGTTTGACAATGACAAGTACAGTGGACCCCCGAGTAATGAGCAAAATTCATTCCAGAAGCCTGCTCAAGTGCCATTACCGAACGAATTTACTCCCTAACCCTTTCAGGGTCCAAGGGGGGACTCCGAAACTCTTTCCCAGGGTCCAAGAATATAAAAAATATATATATATATATATATATATATATATATATATATATATATATATATATATATATATATATATATATATAATGGGGTCCACCTCTGGTGCAAATTGTGGGACCCATAGCCTCGGAGAAGTGGATAAAAGGCATCAAGGAAGAATATTTGGATTTCTTCCTGAAGCCGTTTGAATATTCCACTTCTCCTACCACCCCATCCTATATACACACATACATACATATAAATGCTTTATTAATAGACAGAATACATTTATAAAACACACAAACATGAACATGAATACAATGGTACAATATGTCAAAGATTATGAATCTCCTCCAGCTCCTCCGAAGCCGGGCGCGAGCCAGTATGCAGCATGCGTTTCCCTCTGGATGGCCACGCTGAGACGCTGGAACATGAACGTGGCTGCCCTTGGGTCCCTGGTGGTGTCGATGAGTCTGGAACCCAGCTCTTTAAGGAAACGTGTTGCATTTTTCCCCACGCTCCCAAGGTCTCCGATCCCACTGGGACAAATTTATACTGTTGGCTTATGTCCCTGTACTTGCCGATCTTGTACTCCTCTCTGTGGTCAGCAGCTCCTCCCTGTCGCCCAACACTGTGATGGATGTAGGTGTCAGCCAGTGTCGACACGCAGGTATAATCCCATGCTAAGAGCTTGCCATTCTTCCAAGGATAGATGGTGATCCCGTCGGGCGGTTTGCTGGGTTGTGGGCGTTGTTGGCTGCTAGTGATCGAGGCTCTCTCTCGGCTGGGCATCCAGCTGTAGCGAGGGTTCTCTTTATGATGTCGTTGACCTCATTGTGTCTTGCATGCCAACCCTTGGTTTTAGAACAGTTAAGACCATGTAGACCATATTGGTCGGCTTGCGCATCGCCGCAAATACACGTATATTCCGTGTGAATGGGGGCAGCAAGGCGCAGAGCCACTGCAATACGAAGGGTCTTAGGGTCCAGGCGTGTTCCCATGGCCGAAATGGGAACTGTTTGGAGGAAGTCCCCAGAGTGAGGTGCACTCACGGCTAGGAGACGGGCAGTCTCCTGTCTGATGTTACGGCCCTGAGCATATTGGCAAGTATCTTTCAACAATGGGGCTGTCCCAGCTTGACTGTTTGTAGGCCTGTTCTTCACTAGGTTTTGGTGTTGGAGCAGCAAGAGTCTCCCATTCAGTGATGGCACTGGTGTAGCTAGGGTCCTGTATTCCTGCTGAATCACTGAGGTTGTATGGAAGAATTTGTTTTATTAGCTCATTTGATGCTATGGAAGAGGATAAGAAGGCTGGTAGGGCAATCTGGGAGGATTTGCGTACTCCCAGCCCCCAAGTCTGACTGGAAGTGAAGCTTGCAACCACTGTCCATCTTCGAGGGAAAGATTCAATACACTCTCTCTCTCTCTCTCTCTCATATATATATATATATATATATATATATATATATATATATATATATATATATATATATATATATATATATATATATATATATATATATATATATATTAGAGATGTATCGGATGTGAAAATTTAGACATCCGCGGATGCGGATGTGTATACGGATGTCTTACTTATTTTGCGGATGCGGATATCTGCTTACAGTAAAATGCGGATGCAGATTATGGATGTCACATCTTGACATCCGGGCGGATGCATAAGAACATAAGAACATAAGAAAGGAGGAACACTGCAGCAGGCCTGTTGGCCCATACTAGGCAGGTCCTTCACAATCTGTCCCACTAACAGAATATATATATATATATATATATATATATATATATATATATATATATATATATATATATATATATATATATATATATATATATTTATTTTCATATGAAATGATAGAGAATCTTTTTCCGATCATAACGCCACAAAAAATTATGAAATTTGATTGAAAACTAACGGAATTATGCTTTCGCGAAGTTATCAGTATGGATGACATTTACGCATCGGCGATTTCGCCCAATTTGAGCCCTATTTTCGGCAAATTCCAATGTTTGTCTACTAAAATTATAGCTATTTCGCTAGAACTCCATTTCTTCTATCGATTGAGTACAAGAAACCGCCTATTTACCAATTACAACTACCCAAAATAGTGGTCAGAAAATGGCAATTGGCCAATTTCACACAAATTTCAAACGATGCCAATTTCAAAATAGGGTCCAGAATAAACAAGGCAGACATTCCTGGCACTAAAATAACATCTTCTCTGTTCATTAGTCACGTTTCCAGGCCCCTCTTACATTACTTTTGCTTATCATTTTGAATTTTTATTCTCACAAAAAAATAGAAGATTTACTGTTATGTATACAACTGCATCATTGTAAAAATGGTATAAACAATATCAGAGCACTTGTGCATGAATATTAGACTCGCCAGTTGATGTGTATTGGACGCATGGTGTGATTTGTTTACTCTTGAACATTGTCAAAAATCGAACATTTTCGCTACTTTGAGCTCAATTTCAAGGTACTTGTCATTGTCAAACTAATCAAAATCATCTCTATTTCTGTAATATATCTTCCATTCTATCAAATGAGACCAAGGAAACGAGAATACATCAATAAATACCATACGAAAATAGATTGCAAAGTCGCTGTTTTAAACCAAAAATACGGTCAGTTTTTTTTTCCTCATTATGCACTGTGTGGTGCAGGATTTTTTTTATACTGCGCACACTGACCGCACAGACCCATTCTATCACATCTAGGCCTAACTGCCTGTTTCTGCTTGATTTGAGGGTGCTAGAATTTAGGCATACTAGTACGTCAATAACCCCAGGGCGTATGCCGTACTAGTACGTCAATAACCCTGAAAGGGTTAAGAAATAATGTCATGTAGGTTAGTCCATTTCAGACCCCCAAAAATACACTTACAAAAGCACTTAAAATATTATACTTACATAATTGTACGATTTCCGGGGTGTTCATTACTCGGGGGTCCACTGTACCTTGAAATTGAGCTCAAAGTAGCGAAAATGTTCGATTTTAGCTGATGTTCAAGAGTAAACAAATCACACCATATGTCCAATACACATCAACTGTCGAGTCTAATATTCTTGCACAAGTGCGCTGATATTATTTATACCATTTTTACAATGATGCAGTTGTATACATTACAGTAAATCTTCTATTTTTTGTGAGAATAAAAATTCAAAATGGAAAGCAAAAGTAATGTAAGAGGGGCCTTGAGACGTGACTAATGAACAGAGAAGATGTTATTTTAGTGCCAGGAATGTCTACCTTGTTTATTCTGGACACTATTTTGAAATTGGCATCGTTTGAAATTTTTGTGAAATTGGCCAAATTGCCATTTTCTGACCACTATTTTGGGTAGTTGAAATTGGTAAATAGGCGGTTTCTTGTACTCAATCAATAGAAGAAATGGAGTTCTAGCGAAATAGCTATGATTTTAGTGGACTGGAACATTTGAATTGGCCAAACATAGGGCTCAAAGTGGGCGAAATTACTGATGCGTAAACATCTACGAGACCGATAACTTTGCGAGAGCATAATTCCGTAAGTTTTTATTCAAATTTCATACTTATGGTGTCGTTATGATCGGAAAAAGATTCTCTATCATTTCATAAGAAAATTTTTTTTTTTTTTTTTTTTCCAAAAAAATTTCGACCCAGAGAACGTGTTTCCGAGAAGGCCTGTCGACCCCCAAAGAATTAATATCTGAGACTGTTCTTATAGCATAATAGCTGCATTTGATTATATAGTATGGGAATTTATTGCTCAAAAATTTAATTCTTTTACTAATAAGCAAACTTTTTTTCAAAGTTTTTTATTAGTTTTTCTGCAGTAGCTTATTCCAGTAGTTGTACATAAATGCTTGTCAGCAATACTGGCCTATACAGTACGTAGTTCAAAAGTTTTTCCTGCTACCTCTTTTTATTTACAATATGTAAAAAAGTAGCAGGAAAGATCCTTTGAACTACTGTATAGGCCATTATTGATAAGCATTTTTGTAAAACTGTTGGGAAAAAATTGCAGAAAAACTACTAAACAGCTTTAGACAAAGAAGCCTTGCTTATTAGTAAAGAATTAAGCTTTTAAATAGCAAATTCCCAAAATGTATAACAGTATCCATTTACCATTCAGTTTACTGTCTTGTAATGCGATTCCCAAAAGTTTTCCAAAGTTGATTGATTATTTCTGCACATTCTTTTATAACCAGTTCTCCTATTTTGTCTGCTCTTAGTTTTTCTTGTCAACATCCAGTAGTAGTTTCTTCATTTCCTCTTTGAAAATTTCAGCATAGTCAATCTCAGTTGGATGTTGAGGGTTCTGATCCATTACTCTCTAAAGTGTTCTCACATTTCCTTCAATAATGTGGTGATTTTTTTTGTCCCAAATTTATTGTACTTTGTATTCATATTTAATTTGCTTTTATAATTAAAAAACTTGAATATAAGATTTGATTTGATCTTACTCTTGCCCACATATTTTTTTTCAGTCTCTTGTCTTCCTCCTCTCTCTTGAGTTATCATTCTTCCTATGTTGGTTTAACCCTTTCACTGTCCAGACCTCCAAAATTAATGTTGCTTTCAGTGTCCACTTTTTAAAAAAAATGTTTTTCCTTCTGAAATGGTAGAGAATCTCTGAAGGTAATGACACCAAAAGTATGAAATATGATGGAAAATTTACGAAATTACACAGGTGCAAAGTTAACAGTTTGGTGTATTTTACACATTGTTGATTTTGCCTACTTTGAGTCCTGTTTTAAGCCTATTCCACTGTTCCAGTTGACCTAATTCTTAGCTATTTCAATAGTATGCCTTTGGTTATATTGATTGAGCACAGAAACAGTCCATTCAACTATTTCAACTACCCTATAAAGTGAACAGAAGTCTGTAATTTGGCCAATTTTACACAGAATTAAAAAAATACAAGTTTAAAAATAAGAGTCCATAATAAACAATGTAGACATTCCTGGTACTACAGCAACATTTACTCTGCTCATTTGTCACATCCCTAGGTCCCTCCTTCCTATATTACACTTGCCTTCCATTTTGAATTACTATTCACACAAAAATAGAAGATTTAATCTATTTCTCAGATAATAAAATGTAACCAGGAAAGATTGGTCGTGGTTTACAGCTTCCCAGTAATTGAATCAGACATATTAAAACCCACAAAACAAACTGAAGGTTGTGAGGGGGGCTTATCTGTCCTCTGGAATATTGACAAAAATTGAATATTGCTGCTACTTTGAGCTCATTTACAAGCTACTAACAGTCCTGAAACCAATCATCATCTTTATCAAATAATACAGAGAAACAGCCAATCAAACTATAAAAACTGTCCGAGGAAACCCCTGAAAGTTACTACGTATTTTAAACCATACGCACATTCCCCATTTTGTTTTCCCATTATGCCCTTCTTTGGGCAGAATTTTTTTTATACAGTTCACACTCACAACACACTCATTCTTTCATATCTAGGCCCAAATTTACAACTCTCAGCTTATCTGAGTGAGCCAAGCTCATGACATAGAACTACGTCAGGGACCCTGGCCTCAATGACTTAGTTTTGCGTGGAGAGTGAAAGGGTTAAAATACACTTGATTTCTTTTCCATGGTTTGCCATCACTGTCTGTCAAATTATACTTTATTGATGTGTCATTTTTACCCTTTTGAAATAAAACGGCTTGATTCCATTTTCATGTGTTGCAGAACTCAACTTAGTTTGTTTTTTATCCATTCCTAGTGATATTTTAGTCCATTTTGTTTCTTTGAAATGTCTTAGATAATCATTTTCCTTTCTTATAATTAAAAATTTCTGTTAGTATTTTTACCCCCCCCCATCCTTCCCCCATACCCTGCAAATCCAAGCGAGTCTTGATAGTTTGATGAATTTCTTCTTCTAGTAAATACTACGTTTAGTACTGACAGGCATGTTTCCTTTTCATGCTAGTCTCTCTAATGTGCTGATGCTGATGCACAGAAATTCATTACATTGAGAAAGTTGGCTGACAATTCGTTTACCGTACTGTACTGCAGTTGAACTCCCTTATTACATTGATGTTTGTTTTCTCATGATCACTTTTCATTAATAATTTCATCTTTTGTATCCCTTTTTTTTAGTTTGCTGATGAGAGCCTCAGTAAGAGTACATTACACATTTTATTGTCTTCATTTGGTTTGTTAATATATTGGATTCTTATGTAATATCTATACAAAGTCCTGCAGAGCACCTAAAATGTACAGTATAACAGTACAGTGAACCCCCTAAAATCGGCCTTAATCCGTTCCAGGAGCTAGGCCTAAAATCGAACTGGCTGATTTCTGAACCCTTATTGCCCATAAGAAATAATGTAAATACAGTGGACCCCTGAGTTTCGACCACCTGAAAACTCGAACAATTATGTAAGTGTAATATGCTTTTGTAAGTGTATTTTTGGAGGTCTGAAACGGACCAACCTACTTTACATTATTCCTTATGGGAACAAATTCGTTCGGTAATGGCACTTGAACAGCCTTCTGGAATGAATTATGGCCGAAACTCGGGGGATCCACTGTACAATTAATCCGTTCCACCCAAAAATATTCACCAAAAAATTCATTTTTTAAAGAATAAATACTATAGTTTTATATACAGAAAACAATGAGAAATAAATATAAAGAACTAATTTTAATGGATAAATGAACAGTTAAATCAGTTTTACCTTTATTGAAGACTCTTGTTGGCATATGAGAGGCAGGAGAGTTTGTTTGGAGGCAGGACAAGATAGTCCTTCAATATGGCAATAATATCAACTCTACAGCTTATTTATCTAGCACAATTCATCTAATATGACATAATAAACAATATTAATAACATAGAAACATGATAGGTCCCCCGCCTAACGAGCACCCCAGAAATCGTACAATTATGTAAGTACAGTGGTACCCCGACTTACGATGGTCCCCAAACTCACCCTTTTATGTAAGTTTATTTTTTTAAATGCTTTTGTAAGTGTAATTTTGGGGTCTAAAAGGACTAGTCTATTTTACATCATTCCTTATGGGGATAAATTCGTTTGGTAATGGCACTTGAACGGCATTCTGGAATGAAAAAATATCGTAAGTCGGGGTACCACTGTATAATATTGTAAGTGCTTGTGGAAGTGTATTTTTGGGGGTCTGAAATAGACTAACCTACGTGACATTATTTCTTAAGGAAGTAAATTCGTTCAGTAATGGCACTTGAGCAGGCATGTGGAATGAATTTTGCTCGTTAGGCGGGGGACCACTGTATATACTTTAGAATGAATAAAACATGTCATTACGAATGTGAGGAGTGGTGCTAGTGTGTTATTGTTGTTGGGTTTATAAGGGCCACTGACCATAAGCCGTACATATACTGCTGGTGGTGGAGGCAGCAAGCCACCACCACTAATTCACACTGAAACAATGTACGTAATTTATAAATAAGAAATATTTACACTTTACTTTATAAATAAGAAATATTTACACTTTATAAATAAGAAATATTTACACTTTAATTTATAAATAAGAAATATTTAGACTTTACTTTATAAATAAGAAATATTTACACTTTATAAATAAGAAATATTTACACTTGCCTTGCAAGAGATGCAGAGGGCAGCGTTGGTCTCAGTGCCCCTATATTCCTCAAACAAGAATGTAGGAGTCAAGTTTCGTGTCGTCATTTTTCTATCGCCTAATCGCTTAACTTACTTGCTACACTGTTAATGCTACACTTTATCGCTGGCTGGTGCTATAGCCTTTATCGACTCGTGCTGCTTTAGTATCGTACATATCGTAGAATCAGTGAATCACTGAAGAAGACACATTCTCCCCTCTCTTCCTCCTCCACTTTGGTACTTTGCTACAATTTCTTTCTTCAATTCTATCGTGTTTGTCACTTTCTTTACCAAAGGGCTGCTACTATGAAGTTTCTTTGGGCCCATGGTGGCTTATTTCACAGTCACAATCAATAAACAAGCACTAAACACAATGAATTTATTGTAATAAACAAAGCTAGACTGGCTCACGACGCCTGCGTGGGGACGTGCTCAAGCATGGGCAGGCGGACAGGTCTGGTACCTGGGCCAAAACATGGGGAACGGCCGATAGTCGGGCCAAAGCGACAGAAACACGAGTCAGCCAATACTCAGGGTAGCCGATACTCGGGGGTCCACTGTACATGTGCTGTATATCTTTCTTGGTACATTGGCTATAAATGTTAGCTTGTAGAAAGTATAAATTGCAGGCTATCTAGAAAGGAAGGGTTATTTTAAACATGGCACTGATTTGTTTTTTACATTTCTAATATAGCTAAAAGTACTAATTTAATTTAATTATATAGTGCTTGTATTACTATCATGCAAGATCTTATTACACGAATAAAAACAATACCTGAATAATTTTGTAGGTACGGTGGTAAGCGGTGTGGGAGCGGTGGTGGTGGGGGCCCAGCAGCAGCGGCAGCAGCAGCAGCAGCAGCAGCAGCAGCAGCAGCGGGAGGAGCAGCAGTAGGAGTTAGACGCTCACCCCGCTACGCCACCCAACAGTCTTCAGCATCTGCTGCAGCAGCAGGCAGACCAAGGAGGCATCACACTAGACCTCTCCACGCTCACCACCACAACACTAAGCATAAGGTAATTAGCTTTTTGACACCTATACTCAATGAAGGACTTATTATAGTTCAGTATGTATTGTTTCAAGCAGAATCTGTAAGTGTTCTGAGTAATAGTATTTCATTGTCTCTCAGGTAGTTCTATGTCATTGAGGCCAATGTCACTTAGGTAGATTTACATATTAATCATAGTGCCCTCAAAAATGCTATAACCAGTAAATTCTTGCCTAGACATGAGGGTCTGTGTGGTGGGTATGCATAGAAAAAAAAATCCTTGGCCATGCAGTGCATTATGGGAACAGCTAACTTCTGACCATAAGTTTGGGTTAAAATAGCAACTTTGTGGCATTTTCTAGGGTGGTTTTCTTGATTTTATTATACGCTCAAAATTTTTTCCCCTTCCACAAACCGTGTAAAGTTAATTTTACGTAGTGCTACATAAAAATGTGCCACAATTCTTCAATCATGCTATACCCAAATCGTGCCAAATAAACTCGTGTTAAATGACGGTCTACTGTGTGTGTGTGTGTGTGTGTATATATATATATATATATATACATGGGGTCCACTTCTGGTGTGAATTGTGGGTCCCATAGCCTCGGAGAAGTGGATAAAAAGGCTTCAAGGAAGAATATTTAGATGTCTTTCTGAAGCCATTTGAATATTCCACTTCCCCTACACACACACACACACACACACATATATACATATACATATACAGTGGACCCCCGGTTAACGAACACCCTAGAAATCGTGCAATTATGTAAGTATAATATTGTAAGTGCTTGTGGAAGTGTATTTTTGGGGGTCTGAAATAGACTAACCTACATGACATTATTTCTTAAGGAAGTAAATTCGCTCGGTAATGGCACTTGAGCAGGCTTCTGCAATGAATTTTTTTCATTTAACCGGGGGTCCACTGTATATATATATATATATATATATATATATATACACAGTGGACCCTCGGTTTTCGTTCACCTCCAAACTCAAACAATTATGTAAGTGTATTTTTGTAAGAGCTTTTGTAAGGGTATTTTTGGGGGTCTGAAACGACTAATCTAATTTACATTTGACCTTATGGGAACAAATTCGTTCGGTAACAGCACTTGAACAGCATTCTGAAAAGATTTTGAACGAAAACCGAGGGTCCACTGTATATACAGTGGACTCTCGGTTAAAGGCCGTAATCCGTTCCAGGAGCTAGGCCTTTAACCGAAATAATATTCCCCATAAGAATTAATGTAAATACAATTAATCCGTTCCAGACAAAAATATTCACAAAAAAAATATTTTTTTTAAGATTAACTATAGTTTTATATACACAAAGCAATGAAAACTAAATAAAATGACTAAAGAAATGGATAAATGAACATTTAAATTACTATTACATACCTTTATTGAAGGCAGGAGGAGAGTATTGTTTGGAGACAGGACAAAATACTCCTTCAACATGATGCTAATATTAACTCTATACGGCTTATTTATCTATCACAATTCATCTAATATGACATAATAAACAATATAAATAACACAAACCTCATATACACACTAGAATGAATAAATTGTCATTACATATGTGGCTAGTGGTGGCGGTAGCAGGAATTTGGAGACAGGACAAAATAGTCCTTCAATGACACTAATATCAACACTTTGGCTTATTTATCTATCACAATTCATCTAATATGACATAATAAACAATATTAATAACTTAGAAACATGACATATACTCTAGAATGAATAAAATATGTCTACGAATGTGAGGACTGGTGGTAGTGTGTTTGTGTTGGGTTTATAAGGGCCACTGACCATAAGCCGCACATATAGTGGTAGTGGTGGGTGGCAGCATAAGCCCTCAACAATATTTACACTGAAGCAATGTAGTACGTAATTTATAAATAAGAAATATTTACACTTTATAAATAAGAAATATTTACACTTTATAAATAAGAAATACGTATTTTTACAGCTCTATACATCACTAGTGAGACCTCATTTGGATTATGCAGCTCAGTTTTGGTCTCCTTACTACAGGATGGATATAGATTCATTGGAGAACATACAAAGAAGAATGACTAAAATGATTTACAGTATAAGAAATCTCCCGTATGAAGATAGACTTAGAGATATCATCGAGGTGTACAAGTGGATGATGGGCATAAACAAAGGAGATATTAATAAAATACTGAGGATATCGAACCAAGTAAGAACCAGAAATAACGGATTTAAATTGGATAAATTTAGATTTAGAAAGGACATAGGCAAGTACTGGTTTTCGAACAGAGTTGTAGATGCGTGGAACAATCTTCCGAGTAGGGTGATAGAGGCTAGGACCTTGGGTGGCTTTAAAAAGAGATTGGACAAATATATGAGTGGGAGGGGCTGGGTTTGATTGGTGTCGTGAGTACGGGAATAAATTCTTAGGTAGTGGTGGTTTTGATAAGGACCTGCCTTGTATGGGCCAGTAGGCCTTCTGCAGTGTTCCTCCATTCTTATGTTCTTATGTTGTTCTTATGTATTTACACTTACCTTGGAGGAGCTGGCAGAGGGCGGCGTTGTTCTCAGTGCCCCTATATAGTACCTAAAACAACAATGGAGTAGTTAAGATTCTTGTTATTTTTCTATCTCTTAATCGTTCAACTTACTTGCTACACTGTTAATGCTACACTTTATCGCTGGCTGGCGCTATAGCCTTTATCGACTCCTGCTGCTTTAGTATCATACATATCATAGAATCACTAAAGAAGGCACTCTGAACTTTCTTTGGCCCCATGGTGGCTTATTTCACAGTCACAATCAATAAACAAGCACCAAAATGAACGGGTGAGTATTCCTTACTCAATGAGAGAGAGAGATGCAGACCGAGTTTGATATGCGTGAGGAAGTGGCGTCCCCGGCGGGTTGACGCGTCCCATACGGCCGCTAACCAGGAGCCGTAAAACCGGCCGCTAACCAAGTTGGCCGCTAACAGGACCGGCCGCTAACCGAGGGTCCACTGTATATATATATACAGTCTCTCCTCACTTAGCGACGTACTCGTTTACCGACGCCTCGGACTTACGACGGGCTCTCTGACCAGTATTTCCTCAATTTTATTTATTACAATATACAGTACACTGCTGTATAAACATTTAAGAACATATGAACATAAGAAAGGAGGAACACTGCAGCAGGCCTGTTGGCCCAAACCTGGCAGGTCCTTCCCACTAACAGAATATTTGCCCAACTCAATTTTCAATACTACCCAAGCAATAAGCTTTAATAATTCTATTTACTCACGTACAAATCCCACTCAAATCCAACCCCTCTCACTCATGTATTTATCCAACCCAAATTTTAAACTACCCAAGGTTTTAGCATGTGAATAAATAGAATTATCAAAGCTTATTGCTTGGGTAGCATTGAAAATTGGGGTGGGCAAATATTCTGCTAGTGGGATGGATTGTGAAGGACCTGCCTAGTATGGGCCAACAGGCCTGCTGCAGTGTTCCTCCTTTCTTATGTTCTTATAAGAAAGGAGGAACACTGCAGTAGGCCTGTTGGCCTATACTTGGCAAGTCCTTCACAAATCCAACCCACTAACAGAATAAATGCTACCCAAGCAATAAGCTTTGATAATTCTATTTACTCACATGCAAGTCCCACTCAAATCCAACCCCTCTCACTCATGTATTTATCCAACCTAAATTTGAAACTACCCAAGGTTTTAGCTTCGATAGGACCTTGGTAGCCTTAAAGATTGGACAAATGTGGAGGGAGACCTGTATAGTATGCTCCTCGTTTAGCAACGATTCGCTTACCGACGGTGTCTTGGGTCCCTATCTCCGTCGTTAAGTGAGGAGAGAGTATATATATATATATATACAGTGGTCCCTCGGTTTTTGTGCATCTCCAAAGTCGAACATTTATGTAATTGTATTTTCGTAAGTGCTGTTGCAAGCGTATTTTTGGGGGTCTGAAATAGACTAACCTACGTGACATTATTTCTTAAGGAAGTAAATTCGCCAGGGATGGGGTTCACTTATCTAGGTCTGGGGTGGGGGCACTGGCAACTGCAGTGGAGGGAGCTGTTAGGGCTTTAAACTAGAAAAGTTAGTGGTATGGGTTATGGGGGAAAACAGTGAAGTCCCAGTGTAGTAATGTTATAAATTCTAGGGGGAAATAGTAATAGGCAGAATAAGGTGGATATTGGAAAGCCAGTGGCACTAGGTGACAAGGACAGTAATAGGTATAAGGAAAAACAGAAATGAGCAGGAAGGGTAAAAGAGAAAGGAGGGTCTTTAAGTGTATATTACACCAATAGTCGTAGTGCTAGGAATAAGATGGACGAGTT
>WNWK01000996.1:0-142500 GCA_009830355.1 Cherax destructor
AAAGGTTGGAGGGGGGGGGTAAAGGAGGTTTTGTGGGCGAGGGCTTGGACTTCCAGCAAGCATGTGGGGGTGTTAGATAGGAGTGAATGGAAGAATGGTTTTGGGACCTGAGCTGTTGAAGTGTGAGTAGGGTAATATTTTGTAAAGGGGATTCAGGCCAGTTAATTGATTTAGTTGGACTTGAGTCCTGGAAATGGGAATACAATCCCCACTTTAATGGGGGGGTCTGGGGTAGTGACAATTGGGAGAGACTATTCTCAGCTGTCGTATCGGCCCCTTTGCAAAGACAGTGATTATTTTGAGTGAGGTAAAGTGTTGAATGATGATGAAAGTATTTTTTTTTTGGGGTTTTTCTTTCTTTTTGGGTCCCCTGCCTTGAGGGGAGATGGCGCTTGTTGTCATCCCCTTCAGTGCACTCATCTAATACATCTTCTCTTCCTCCACACCTCTCCTCACAAACAAAAGTTCTCCCAGTTGTTGACATTTTTTAGACTGCCTTCAATTTGGAGTTATGGTTACAATTTTCAAACATGAGTCAAGTAATCCTTTCAACATTTCAGAGCCAAATTTTCTGAGATTACATTTATGTCTGTGCAGCGAGCATTGCAGAATCTTGCAACCCCAGAAAAGCTGCAGAGTGATGCTTTTGACGTGCGATCTGAACTGGATTTGAGGATAGGTTAGTAAAATGTTCTTTTTTTCAGAATTTATGTATCACAGGGCTTGAGTTCATTTTCATAAGTACTGTATTAAGCCAAAGAAAAATACATGCTTTTTTCAGTTGGGCCTCTTACTTCCTCTATGTAAACCCATCTCAGAAATCTCTACTAACATTAAAAAAAAACCAAACATCTAAAACAGTTGTACCTCGGGGTTCGTTTTTCGTTGAAATGCTGTTCAAGTGATTAAAACAATTTACCCCATAAGGAATAATGTAAAATAGACTAGCCCTTTTTACACCCCCAAAAATATACTTACAAAAACATTTAAAAAAAAAACTTACATAAAAAGGGGGTTTTTGGGGGAAACGTAACTCGAGGGACCACTGTATATGTTCTGCTATTGTCAGGAGAACACCTTTGAACTTATGTGCTGGTGAATAAATTTTTTAGAAGAGTGACTGATATATATCATCATGGTGGCAGCTAGAGTAAAAGGGAAACTGAAATATGAGTACAGTAGGTAGAAGTAAAAATGATTAAATTAAAGAAAAAATTGTTGTGAGAACTCCGTGACGCCCCGATCGTTATCTTCTTCTCTCCTTTCCTCTTTTTCTTTTTCCTATAGTATATTCATTGCCTTTCCTGTCTTCTGCCTGGTGGGTTCTGTCCCTTCAGGGTTTTTCCCTGGGATTTTGTCCTGCCCTCATGGTCCCAAGCCCCCTGCAATGCTCCCCCTTTTTTCTTGTTTTAGACAACTATGAAAAATTTCCCCAATGACTACAATGACTATGACTACAACGACTATGACTACAATGACTATGACTACAATGACTACAACTGCACAACTACAAGACTAAAACCCTTGCTGCGGCAGCTGCTTCTGTGGCTGCTGTTGCTACTGCTGTGGCTGCTGCATTTGCTGCTGCTGTGGCTGCCATCTGCTGCTGCTGTGGCTGCTCTGTCTGCTGCTGCATCTGCTGCTGGATTTGATGCTGCTGGTGCTGGATTTGATGCTGCTGCTGCTGGATTTGATGCTGCTGCTGCTGCTGAAGAAATTAGGACAGTAGCAGAAACCAATGAGCATACTTTTAAGTGAGAGAATCTTCATGAGGTGACTCACTTAAATGTCTTATTTTCCACAGGTGCTGCATTCACCAGGTTTCAGACATTACGATTACAGAAGGTGTTTCCACAGGCTTTGGGCCCGAGACATCATGTTCGGCTCGTGTCAGTTCCCAACTCTGGGTTTTTTGGTTGAGCGATACAAAGCCATTCAGCAGTTCATTCCTGAGCAGTTTTGGAAAATTAAAGGTACAGTACAGATATTTGGAGGGTAACATATACCTTTTTGAAGATATGTTTTTGTATATGTGGAAAATAATGAATGTGCTGATTTTAGTACTTACAAGAGTTTATTACATTGACGAAAAAGCTTGCAACTACAGTATTCTCTTAAATCCACCTTTCCCAAAATAGATAAAGTCAAACTATCATCATACTCTTGTTGGCTTCATTGCAAGGGTTTATCTGTATTAGTCCACTGTTAATGTATCTAATCTCAGCTGGTAATATTTTAACAAAATAACAATTTTTAAATAAACCACACCATATTACAATCTGTAATAATTTGTATCTTGTGATGTTTGCAGTCCCCATGCTGGAGAAGAAGGTGTTATTGAGTTTTCTTGGCGGGGGGTCGGCTGTTTGACAGAGCAATGTGTCAGTGTTGTTTGAAATTTTGAGGATAATCCACAAGCACGAGTCACAAAAGTGATCACTAAAAACAAGAGCAAATGGCGGCCTCTGCCCCCGGATCTGTGGTGAGTTGTGTATTAAAACCTACAAAAATATATGATAATTAGTGTAACATGTTATTCTTAGTTTCGTTTTTTTTAGCTGTTTCATTTTATAGTTAGGTTGACAGCTTATGTTTAGCTTTGCTCTACAAAACTCACATAAAATACATAACTTACTGGCAGAACAAATGTATCACTGAGAGGAAACACATGAATATTGGAAAATTATACACGTAAGCAGTATAATGTGATCCTTTATTGACACTTTTTGCCCACACAGTGGGCATCAAATCACAAACAGATCTACCTGGGTGAAAGGTATGAGTATTTATAGGATGGAGTCAGGTGGGGGGAAGCTGGTAGGTTGGATCTGATGAGGACCTGCCGGGACTGGCGGTGCGTATGTAATTATGTGGGATCGATGAAGTTTCTTGGCAAGGGGTTCAGCTATGTTATGAAGCCATTGTTCTGCTGAACCCCTTGCCAAGAAACTTTTCATGTATCACATAACACACCCCCAATCCTGTGCGGCTCATCGGTCAACCTACCAGCATTCTCCCTGACTCCATCTATAAATATTCACGTACCTTTCACCCAAGTGATCTGTTTGTGTTTTATAAAGCCCTCTGTGTGGGAGAATTGTCAATAAAGGGTCACATCATATATTATGTGTTTTTTTCCATTGTGTTATTTTATAGCAATTTTTTCCACATGAATATTCTGACATTGAGACAATATATTCTAGAAATGGATATTATAGAGAGACATGTATGTTACAGAGATAAGTGTGTTACTGAGAGAGATTTCTGAGAGAGACAGGTATATTACAGAAATGTGTGTTACTCGGAGCAAGGGGGTTTGTAACCCCCTTTTGTATAAATTACTAAATTAAAAAAAGACAAATTTGTTTTTTTTTTTGGTCACCCTGCCTCGGTGGGGTACAGCTGATTTGTTGAAAAAAAAAAAGGGGTTCTGAGAGAAACACAAGTGTATTATTACTGAGAGAAGGTGAAAAGGTGTTGATAAAATTTTCTAAAATTGGATATACGTTTATACCTTCACTCATCTATAAGAACACTGTACATTTTCTTTAACCATTGTAATAATGTTTACAAGTTTAAACAAGCATGTGTGGCGTGTTAGATAGGAGTGAATGGAGATGAATGGTTTTGGGACCTGACGAGCTGTTGGAGTGTGAGCGGGTAATATTTTGTGAAGGAATTCAGGGAAACCAGTTAATTGATTTAGTTGGACTTGAGTCCTGGAAATGGGAAGTACAATGCCTGCACTTTAAAGGAGGGTCTGGGATAGTGACAGTTGGGAGGGACTTCTTCTAGCTGTCGTATCTGACGTCTCTCAAAGACAGTGATTATGTATGAATGAGGTGAAAGTGTTGAATGATGATGAAAGTATTTTTTTTTTGGGGATTTTCTTTCTTTTTGGGTCACCCTGCCTTAGTGGGAGACAGCCGACTTGTTGAGAATTTTTTTTTTTTATAGAATCTAAAACATCCTCAAATATCCTAAGACTGAGTAGGTTTGCACCTGTCTATAAAGTGCAAATCCATCTGATTGAGTATACTATAACATTGTACTCCTAAAACTAGAGCACTGTGGAAGAATAAAGAGGTCATTCATTCATCCACTTAAATTCTTACCTCAGTGACAGATTCAACATGTGACTATAAAGAACACCAATTTATCTTCTCAACCCATCAACAAAAGGGGGATGCAAGGCAGTGTCCTAGAACCACTCTCTTTATTCTTTTACACTAATGACCTACCAAATGCATCTCGACAACTTAGGCCAATCTAGTCATGGAAGACACTATTTATGTGATCTTTGATCCAGATACAGTTGAACTCAACAACAGTTAATTTTGAACTAGAAAAATATCATCCTGGATGACAACAAATAAACACTCATCATTGACAAGTCATACTACAGTGCTTGTTATTAAAGTATGTTGGGTGGAAGGCACTTAGCGTAATTCAGTTTTCAAGTACAGTGGACCCTCGCTATTCGAACACTCCAAAAATCACCTTTATGTAAGTTTATTATTGTAAGTGCTTTATAAGTGTATTTTGGGGGGCTGAAATGGACTAGTCTAATTTACATAATTCCTTATGGGAATAAATTTGTTTGGGAACAGCACTTGAACAGCATTCTGGAATGAGGGTGAGTTTTGGAGTGTTCGAATAGCGAGGGGCCACTGTAATATCCTCCCTGGTAGGTTTGTGAATAAGACAGAAAAGTTATGCTGGCCTTGCATCTCTAAGAGGAATGTCTTAGGATTCAATAAGGCTGCATATTAAGTGCCTTCTAGTCTTGTGTGGTGGATGGTTTTTTTTCATTTCCCCCTTTGCTTTTAGTCTTGAGGGCTGAGTTTGTCAGACATTTTTGTATATTGAATTAAAATAGGCAGGTGTAATTTGCTGATACAAGAGACAGTTGCAAAGATAATCAGATTACATAAGGCAGGCCATTAAACATACAAAGTAGTAGAAGCCATCATCATGTGTGTGTCCTGTGAGGACCAGGTTGCATTGGTTCCTTGAGGACAGTGTTGATGATGTGCCCATACCAAAAGCATGTCAGGGAAGCCTAGATGAGCATTCCCACTAATGTTATCTGTAATACGAGCTTAGAATTGCTCTGTTATCATTTGCCCAAATCTTTCACACAGTGTGGTGCAAGGTTTTTATGCAAGACAGAAAAGTGTATTACGGGATGCAAGTGTATTACTGAGAAAATAGAAGTGTATTACTGAAACACAAATATATACTGTATATTGCTGTGACAAGAGTATTACTGAGAGACTAATGTATTACTGTATTCAGACAAACAAATGTTACTAATATACAGGTATCACTGAGAGACACACAAGTGTATTATTGAGAGAACGTGTATTACTATACAAGTGTAATACTCAGAAACACAATGTGTTACGATCTTGACAAACAAGTGTCACTGGACAAACAAGTGTGTTACTGTGACAAGTGTACCCTGTGACAAACAAGTGTGTTACTGTGACATACAAGTGTGTTACTGTGACAAACAAGTGTGCCACTGTGACAAACAAGTGTGTTACTGTGACAAGTGTGCCACTGTGACAACAAGTGTGCCACGACAAACAAGTGTGCCACTGTGACAAACAAGTGTGCCACTGTGACAAACAAGTGTGACACTGTGACAAACAAGTGTGTTACTGGGACTAACAAGTTCTGATTTGTTAAGTAAAAGGACACAAATGCAATAATGTGACATTTTATTGTGGAAACGTTTCGCTCCCCAGGAGCTTTGTCAAGCCGTGGCTTGACAAGGCTCCTGGGGGGCAACTCCAATAAAATTATTGCATTTTTCCTTTACTAACATATTATGTAATTCTACCAATTTTAAATACAAGTTCTGAGTTTGTAAAATCTAGGAACTTAACAATAGAAAATAACACTAAAAGGTATTTACTATACTTAAATTGCAGGAACTTGAGAAATTAGCATCACGCAAATTTCACATCAGTGCTAAGGAAACTATGAAAATTGCAGAAAAGCTGTACACAAAAGGGGTTTCATAAGTTACCCCCGAACGGAAACTAACATTTTCCCCAAAGAGCTTGATCTTCGTCCGCTGGTGGAGATGCAGACTCAAGATCAAAACTGGGGAGGTAGGCTATATTAAATATACTCATCATTATTTTTTACTTTACTCTCTGTACATGTCATATAGAAAAAGAGTTATACTTTAATTTGAATGGAAATGATGATGTTATTACTGCATGTCCCTCTAAACTGCCAATATCCCAAACCTCTCCTGTCATATCTGAGTGCCACTGCAAAGACAGTGATTATGTATGAGTGATGGTGAAAGTATTGATTGATGATGAAAGTGTTTTTTTTTTTGGGTTTCTTTTTGTCACCTTGCCTCGGTGACATGTTAAAAAAAAATTTCTGCATGTAACTACAGTGGTTGCAGAGACTGAAGCGTATTTATATTAGCATAGTTAATACAAAGTTTAGTTCAGTTGAGCCTTGCTAATGACCTAGATAGGGAACAGATGAAAGGTTTGTTTAGTGAAAAATACTTTAAGTGAATCACTGTTTCTGTAGATACCCATAATATAACCTGATATGCTGACATGGACAATAATATAACATATCTGATTCCTAATTCATAAGAGATTTGGCTTCCATCTTTTTCCTTCCCTCTCTCTCTCTTTTTACCCTTATTGTCCATGGGCACAGTAAGAGAATACTGTATGAACATCTGTGGGCTGTGATTATTCAACTTTCTCCCAAAAAATGTCAAATATTGCTGGAACAAGTGTAGAAGTTCTCAGTGTTCTTATCTGTTGTTTAGCATGCATAAAAAAAAATTGTTTCTTAAGTTCCTCATTTGTAAGTTTGGAAGATGGTAATACAGAAAGAATATATTTTTTAAGTGTAACATTGGTAGATTTTTTCATTAATATAATTATGTATCTGTAAATGTTCGATATTTCAGGTAAACACAGGATAACACAGAAATCCTTAATTTTTAGCCACTAGTAAATAAAATTGCCTATCTAGAAATGTAGTGATGTTAGTTAACATTGGTGTGTCCAGGCTTTGCTGCTGGTGTGCTGGAGGATGGTCCCAACCCCCGCAAGGGAAAGAAGTCCCATCAAGCACATCCTCCCCTTCATCCAACCAAATCACCAGTGAGCTGCATGGCAATGATCAGAAGATCTATGAGTTTATTGTGAGGCACTTCTTGGCATGCCTCAGCAAAGATGCCAAGGCCTGGAAACTATCGTTGATATTGAAATTGCTGGAGAACAAGTAAGTGTCTTGATAGATCTGCAATTGAGTGAATGATAAATAGATAAATAAATACTGTAGATAAATAAAATAAATAAAATAGACAAATAAAATAAATAAAAATAAAATATAAATATATAAAAAAATATAAATAAATATATAAAATCTTCTTTCAGCAAACCAGCCGTATCCCACTGAAGCTGGGTGGCACAAAAAAAAAAAAAAAACGGAAGTGAGCAGAGTAATATTTTGTGAAGGGATTCAGGGAAACTGGTTAGCCAGACTTGAGTCTGAAAGTGGGAATATAATGCCTGCACTTTAATCCCTTAACAGTCCAAACGTAGATCTACGTTCTTACCACTAGCGCTCTGAATGTAGATCTACGTTATATTTTTCCTGGCTTTAAAGCGATATGCCTGGGTGGCCTAGACATGAGAGAATGGGTTTACTCATTCAGTGTGTACTTTTGAAAAAAATTGGGGACCCCATAGTACCACATGGTAGCACCAGTTACATTCAGCTCCATCTTGGGTCAACATCATGGCAAACCCTCTTGATTCACTCACGCCTCGTCGTATTAACACTATTATTCGGAAAGTGATATAGAATGTGAGTTTAGGGGATCTGAGACCGATGTGGCCACTAATGATCAAGGAATTAGTGAAAATATTGACGATAATCCAGATGACCCTTAGCCCATTACCTCTGGGGTGGCCAGTATGGTCATGCCAGACCCCAGCCAACACTCAGGCCCTGGGCCAAGCACTTCTGGGGTGGCCAGTGTGGCCACACAAGACCCTGGGCCAGGCACCTCTGGAGTGGCCAGTGTTACTACCCAGAGGCAACTACGCAAGGGGAAACTATCATTTTCCCACTGTTTTAGTGATGACGATAGTGAAAGTGATGATGAGATTGATTTTATGCCATTAGAGGATTCGTTGAGGGTAGTGATATTAATTATTCCTCAGTGAAGCGTACTTTTAGGCATCGTCGCATACGTTCAGGCAGTGTGCCATATGCAGTCCCCAAGGGTCGGGGGGGTCACGATCCAAACTCCAACTGATGTGATCATGAAGGAGAATAGGGTGGGATGGAGGAAGATTAAGAGGTAGTGGTGGGTGGCGGTGCCTGGACCACATGGCATGGTGGGTGGACAGACAAAGGACTGCATAGAACCCCCTCAACCATGTGCTGCCTCCACTCCCATCCCTCCTCCTGCTCCCCACACCCCATGCCACAGGTCCACCCTGTACCATGTGACCATGAGGGGAACTGGACACAAAGAATATTTGTGCCACAGCTTTTGATTTTGATGCCAGTGGAAGTGGCATCCTGCCAGAATGTCCCATAACGAATGAGTCTACAGAGTTAGACTTTTTCCAGTTATACTTTGATGAGCCTATAATGAACTTGATTGTCACCCAGATGAACAATTATTCCCGCTATATCATGGACAACACAGAGGTTGCAGAATCATCACGGCTGTGCAGGTGGAAAGATTCAACTGTGGCTGAAATGTATTTATTCATGCTTATGGCACATACATATAAACACAATATATAACACATTGCTGGTCCACAGACTACTTCATCAGTACTCCTGTCTTCCATGACCTCCTTTCCTGCAACAGATTCACTCTGTTGCTAACAAATGTTGCACTTCTTAGACAGGAATAGGCCCAACAGGAATGACCTATATAAAATCCGGGAAATGTTTATGTATATGAAGCAGAAATTCAGTGCCTACTTTTACCCCTTCAAGAACATTGTTGTCGCGAGTCTTTGATTCTGTTCAAGGGACGCCTGTCAGTCCAGCAAAAAGTATGTACTGAGCAAACGTAATCGTTTTGGTACAAAACTTTTGTTATGTGTGACTGTGGGGTGGTGTTGTGTTGGATGTCATTGTATACACCGGAGAAACACACTCGATGATGACAGATGGATGTTGGTTATTTCCGGTGATGTTGTTCGCAAGATGATGGAGCCATACCCGTGAGGGGCATACACTGTAGTACACAGACAACTGGTACACATGCCCTATGCTATTTATTTCCTACATTGAACAATACTGATATGTGGAACAGTGAGGAAGAAATAGAAAACATATGCCAAGGTTCAGTGGAGGCAGTGCTGATGGTGCAGTGCAAGCATTTCATGCCAATGACGTGACACTGACGGACATGACAAAGGGGACGTGACGTTGCTGTCAACCATCCACAGAAACAAGATGGTACAAACAGACAAAGTGAACAGGGATACCAATGAACGTACGTATTGAAAGCCAGCTGCTGCGTCGACTATACGAACAATATGCGACTAGTCGACAAGTGTGACACGATGATAGGGTTTGTTGACTGTGTGTGTAGGAGTCACAAGTGGTACAGTTTATAAAAAAGTTTTTCCACCTTGTAGATATTGCATTGCTCAATGCCTTCAATATGTACAAAATAAAGACTGGAAAATGACAACGTTTTGCAGAATTCTCCCCGAATGTCATAAAACAGATAGCAAAAAAATATGGTATCACACCTGCCCCTCAACAGCGACATGTCACCCAACCACAGCCACAGCCAGTGGGGGAAGTGACAGACTGAATCATCCTAACTGTCACTACCTGATACCAATACCACCTACCCCAAAAAAGAAGTATTCTCAGAAAAAAAATGTGTTGTGTGTGCTAGCACCACAAAATAACCCAAAAAGCAGAAGGACACGTGTCACCAATGTGGGTTGGCACTCTGTATGAATCCATGCTTCATGGAGTATTATACAATCGTATAGTTGTAGAAACATAAGTGGGACATGTAAATACTTGTACAGTGGACCCCGAGTTACGTAAAACTTCATTCCAAAGCCTGCTCAAGTGCCATTACCGACAATTTACTCCCCTTTAAACCCCTTTTCCGGGCAGGACCGGGAGAGACGGTCCTAAACACGTGTTTTTTCACGTGTCATCCTACTCCCCAGCGCATCTAGGTTCCCGTTCTCTGTTTCTGACCAATCACAAGCCTTCTGTGAGTCGCTCCAGCTAAGTGAGAGGCATCTGCTGCTTCCCATTGGTTGAGAGACCAAAATGTAAACACTTCTCGCTTGCGTCACCCAGAGCCAGATTTTTTCTCTTCTTCCACTCATATACACTGTGATTATACTCTCTACAATGTCGGTAAGTACTTATTGTTGTGTCCAGTGTGTAAATGAATAGTTTAGGCATATTTTGAGATATATATCAGGAGTTAGATATGCATAATATAGGTATCCCTCAATTGAAAAAAAGTGCAACAAAAAAGGACAGTGTACAGACGGTCCCGCCCGTCAGGGCCACATTTCAAATTTCAGTAAATAAATATTTATATAAAAAATTTTTAGTGCATATATGAATTCTGTAGTATCGGTGTGTAACAGAACATTCTTATTGTCATTCCAGATCAATGAGAAATTGTTCTATTGTGAACCCTTCCCAAAAGAAGTTCAAATATCTCTGCATTTTTGTGGAAAGTGACTCAGATCCAGAACCAGATGACCTGTTGCCATCTCCAGTGCAGTACCAACGTGCAGAAAGGCCTGATGACAGTGTGAGGTTTGACCAAAATGATAGGTTTGATAAAATGCTAGGTCACTGGCCAGTGCAAGGCAGAATATTTACTGCAATTATTGCAGCAAAAAAAAAAATCATGTCACATCCTCATTTTTGTATCCCGTATGCAAGGTAAATCTATGCATCAAGAAGGAAAGAAATTGCTTCATAGCCTTTCATTGTAGCAATTAGTGATCAAGAATGATTGTTTTCTCAGGAAATTCAGGAATATGGGACTTGAAAGTTTTATCCCTTTGCTTTCTTTGGTTCACTTTTATATTTTTATACCTACAAAATGTTTGGAAACAAGTTCCATTTGTGTTTTTGATATTGTATATTAGTATAATAAAATAGAAAAATACTTATTTGGTGTTTTATTAACAATTGCAAATTTGCAACATTCAGAATTTGACACCCTTTAACGGTTAGGACCGTCTGTAGACGGTCCTTGAATTTGGCAATTCGAAAAGTTTTTTTAGAATTTCAATTATATGTTCTCATTATCCTTACATTGAGTTACTCTATCCACTCATATGAAACACATTTCGAAATTATCATTTTCCCGGGAGTGCCCGGTAAAAGGGGTTTGGGAAAAATGTAGTGAGTTGGGCTATTTCAGACCCCCAAAAAAACACTTCCACAAGCACTTACAATATTATACTTACATAATTGTACGATTTCCAGGGTGTTCGTTACTGGGGTCCACTGTATATAGTTGTAGATAATAGAATGTGTACATGTGTGTTTGTGACAGTATGATTAATAATTTCATATATAATATTTGTGTATAAACAACAATTGACCATGAAATCAAAAGAGTTACTATAAAACATAATTATCGTACCATAAAAACTAAGAAAATTTAAAAAAAAAATGGAAAAAAAACGATAAATACGTAGAATTTCTGCAAGCATCAGCACTCCATGTTGCCGTCAGGTGATCATCGAGTGCCAACTTTGCAGTCTCATATCTCGTTAAGTACTGGAATTTACCTGACCCTAAATTTTTTATTCTATTACATGTAGAAAAATGCACTCTTTATTTCTATAAAAAAGTGATTTTTTTTTCAAAATATTCGGAGCGCTGGGCGAGAGAACGTAGATCAACGTTTGGACAGTTAACGGCTTAACCCTTTCAGGGTCCATGCCGTAGTTCTACAGCTTTGAGTTGAGGGTCCAAACCGTAGTTCTACGCCATGAGCTCAGCTCACTCAGATAAGCTGTGAGTGGTAAATTTGGGCCTACATATAAGAGAATACATCTATGTGGTAAGTGTGCACCACATAAAACAAATCCTGCAGCACAAAGTGCATAATGAGAAAAACTGAGACCGTAATTTTCGATTAAAACAGCGACATTGCAGTGTTTTTTATCGTATGCTTTATAGTTGTATTATTGCGATTTCTTGGTCTCATTTGATAGATTGGAAGATATATTACAGAAATAGAGATGATTTTGATTGGTTTTAATACTGGAAATGGCTTGAAACTGAGCTCAAAGTAGCGGAAATGTTAAATTTTGGCTGATGTTCAAGAGTAAACAAATGACCTCACACGTCTAATATACGTTCACAAATGTGGTGATATTATTTATACAATTATTACAATATTGCATAATAGTAAATCTTCCATTTTTTGGTTTGAATAAAAATTCATTATGTGAATAAAAAATCAAAATGGAATTCATTTGTAAAGACTGAAAACGTACGTAATGAACAGAGGAAATGTTAGTTTAGTGCCAGGAATGCCTGCATTGTTTATTCTGCACCCTATTTTGAAATTGGAATAGTATTTTGAACTTTGAGTTAAATTGGCTAAATTACCAATTTCCGATCACTTTATTTTGTAGTTGAAACAGTTGACTGGGCGATTTCTTGTGCTTAATCGATAGAATAGAAGTAATACTTGAGAAATAGCTAAGAATTTGTTCGACTAGAACAATGTAATTGGCCTAAAATGGGAGTCAAAGTCTGCAAAATTGCCGATGCGTAAATATCGCTGACGCATCAAAATTTGCGAGAGTATAATTTCGTAAATTTTCCATCAAATTTCATACTTTTTATTTTATTACCTTCAGAAAAAGATTCTCTACCATTTCATAAGAAAAAATTAAGAATTTTTTTTTTTGAAAATTCTTGGACCCTGGTGCACACTTTGAAATTTGGCCTCTGGACCCTGAAAGGGTTAAAGGAGGGGTTTGGGATATTGGCAGTTTTGAAGGACATCTAAATTGTCGTATCTGAGTACCTCTGCAAAGACAATGATTATGTGAGTGATGGTGAAAGTGTTGAACGATGATAGTTTTTTCTTTCTTTTTGGGTCACCTTGTCTCGGTGGGAAACGGCTGACGTGTTAAAAAAATTGTATTTATATAAATATTTTTTCCAACATGCTGCTGTCTACCACCAAAGCAGGAGTGACCCAAAAAAAAAGAAAGACTTTCACCATCATTCCATATACTAATCACTGTCTAGGTAGTAAGTGGGTAGACAGCAACATCCCAGGGAGGTACCACTGTCATGCCAGGTGAGTGTAAACGGAAGCCTGTACATAATTGTTTTACATGATGGTAGGATTGCTGGTGTCTTTTTCTGTCTCATAAACATGCAAGGTTTCAGGTACGTCGTGCTACTTCTACTTACACGTAGGTCACACTACAGATGCATGTACAAGCATATACAGTGGTACCTCGAGTTCTACGATATTTTTCGTTCGAGAATGCTGTTCAAGTGCCATTACCAAACGAATTTATCCCCATAAGGAATAATGTAAAATAGACTAGTCCTTTTACACCCCCAAAATATACTTACAAAAGCATTTAAAATAAACTTACATAAAGGGCGATTTTGGGGACCATCGTAACTGAGGTACCACTGTATATACACACCCCTCTGGGTTTCTTCTATTTTCTTGCTAGTTCTTGTTCTTGTTTATTTCTGCTTATCTCCATGGGGAAGTGGAACAGAATTCTTCCTCCGTAAGCCATGTGTGTCGTAGGACTAACATGCCGGAGCTAGTAGCTAGAAACCCCCTTCTTTTGACTAAAGTCAAATAGTTAATAATAAAGCCAAAAAGAGAAATTTTTGTTTTTTTTTTTGGGCCAGCCTGCCTCGGTGGGATACGGTCGGTTTGTTGAAAAAAAAGAAGTAGAAGAAGAGGTCATAAATTTGGGAGAGTTGCTTCAAACTGGTTAGATGATTTGGCACAGTGTTGATATGGTTAATATTGAGAAATGAGTTGATTTTAAGTCACTCTGCCTTGGTGAGATATGACCAGTTTGTGAAAAAGAAAATGTTTACCGAGTATACTATCAGGTAAAGTGTATGGTAGTGTTATTATTGGAAGAATTAGAGGTAAGACAGAGAGCAGGACTGCAGATGAACAAGGAGGCTTTAGAATGGTTGAGAGATGTGTAGATCAAGTGTTTACATTGAAGCATATAAGTGAACAATATTTAGATAAAGGTAGGATATTTTCATTGCATTTATGGATTTAGAAAAGGCATATGATAGGGTGGATAGGGAAGCAATGTGGCAGATGTTGCAAGTGTGGGAATAGGTAGTAAGTTACTAAATGCTGCAAATATTTTTTTATGAGGATAGTGAGGCTCAGGTTCGGGTGTGTAGGAGAGGGAGTTTTCTTTCCAGTGAAAGTAGGTCTTAGACAGGGATGTGTAATGTCATCATGGTTGTTTAGCATATTTATAGATGGAGTTGCAAAAGAAGTAATTGCTATTGGCTGTTTTGGAGTCATATCTAAACTGTCGTATCTGGGCGCCTCTGCAAAGACAGTGGTTATGTGAATGACGGTGAAAGTGTTTCTTTTTGGGTCATCTGCCTCGTTGGAAGATGGCTAATTTGTTAAAATAAAAATATATATATATGTAGTTTGTGTTGACCAGCAATAGGAGTCTCAGTCAGACAAGGCTATTTTACTGTTTGAAATAGCAACAGTAATGCTGGTAGTAGTAGTAGTAATAAATGATAATAATTTCATTATATGAGAGTAAATAATTCAGAAAACATGGCAAACCTAACTAAACTAAACCAAAAACATAGAAAATGTCATTAGATCAATTTGACTTGTGCTTGTATGCAGTTTTGTCTTCTGTTTTCTGCTGTGTCTGTATGAACTGCCAGTTACTGATTGATATTATTTTATTATACTCTCCTCAGTCTCACATGATGTGCCCCACAAAATTCCTTAAAGTTCCCATGAAACCCTGAGGTTTCATAGAACCCAGTTTGAAAATTTCTGTTCTAGAGTTTTGCTAAATATTCAGGATAGTATTATAGTTATTGCAGCTTGTCCATTGCTTGAATGAGTCCCTGATAATGTTATGTGTTACTGATTGTTGAGTATAAATAATGTACTAATACTATACTTTCTTCCCAGTTTACTACAAGTGGTCTCATCATCCTGGAACGCAACTACTTAGATTTTATCCTTATGATCGTTGGAGTGACAAGGTGATGCCAAGTATGAGGAAGGCCAGGTGTTTGACCCACCTCGCTGGAAATTGTCAATGGTGAAACTTCACCTCCTCCTCTTCTGACTGAAGCAGATCTTATTGCTCTTATGGAGAAACATGGCATAGGTTGGTTGGAGATTGCTAGTGTTTATTTTGTGCATCTAAAGAATTCTTTGTGTAAAACTTATATTTTTATTTTTTTACTACCTGGCCATCTCCCCCCAAAGTAGGGTGACCCAAAAAGAAGAAACACATTAACTTTCATTTACTCAATCACTGTCTTGCCAGAAGTGTGCTGGCTTCACAGTTCAGGCAGGGCCCCAAACTTCATCATCCTCACCCATCCTTTAGAGTTCAGGCACTGTACTTTCAACTTCCATAACCTGTGTAATTTCCAGCTCCAGGACTTTTGTAGTACTTCCAACCTCCAGGACTTGAGTTTGGATAATTGGTTTCCTTGAATACCTTTATAAATGTTGTCTTGCTACTTTGAGCTCAATTTCAAGGTACAGTAGGGCCTCACTTTGGCATTTCGCCTTACAGCGTTCCGCTAATGCAGACATTTTAAATTATGACCAAAATCACTATACAGCTCCCCACCTGATTTTTCCTAATATGGTCACTGCGCCCCCCCGGTTTGTTTACATATCCCATGAGCTCCGTGAGCACTGCGTCTCTCCATTATGTCTGGAAACTTTCCAAAATTTCAAGTGTTTTAAAGTTATTTTATGTTTTATATATAATTTTTAACACATCGGTGTTTGCCACCAAGGCAGGGTGACCCAAAAAAAGAAAAACCCAAAAAGAAAAGAAAAAAATTCATTATCATTCAACACTTTTCACCATCACTCATACATTACCTGGAGTTTACCTGGAGAAGTTATGGGGTCAACGCCCGCGACTCAGTCTGTGACCAGGCCTCATGGTGGATCAGGGCCTGATCAACCAGGCTGTTACAGCTGGCCGCACGCAATCCAGCGTACGACCACAGCCCGGCTGGTCAGGTACTGACTTTAGGTGCCTGCTTGAAGACAGCCAGGGGTCTGTTGGTAATCCACCTTATGTGTGCTGGGAGGCAGTTGAAGAGTCTTGGGCCCCTGACACTTATTGTGTTGTCTCTTAAGGGCTAGTGGCCTCTGCCTTTCATCGGGGGATGTTGCATCATCGGCCGAGTCTTTTTTTTCGTAGGAAGTGATTTTCGTGCAAGTTTGGTACTAATCCTCTAGGATTTTCCAAGTGTATATAATCATGGATATCTCTGCCTGCATTCTAGGGAGACAGGTTTGGGAACTCGCGTTCCAGTATGGTGTTTTATCGCAGTTATGCATGCCATGAAGGTTCTCTGAAATTTTTCTAGGTCAGCAATTTCACCTGCCTTGAAAAGTGCTGTTAGTGTGAAACAATATTCCAGCCTAGATAGAACAAGCGACCTAAAGAGTGTCATCATGGGCTTGGCATCCCTGGTTTTGAAGGTTCTCATTATCCATCCTGTCTTTTTTCTAGCAGAGGGATTGATGCAATGTTATGGTCCTTGAAGGTGAGATCCTCTGTCATGATCACTCCCAGGTCTTTGACGTTAGTTTTCGCTCTATTATGTGGTTGGAATTTGTTTTATACTCCGATGAAGTTTTAATTTCCTCACGTTTTCCATATTGGAGTACAGTGGACGCTTGAAAATCGTCTCCTTGAGAATCGGTGAATTTGAAAATCGTCCACTTTTTCGGCAAAAATCGGCTTGAAAATCGTCCATTTCCTTGAAAATTGCCGTGGTCTGAAACGCATCCGCGTGGCCTCCCGCCACCTGGGCACATAAACACCACATTGAGCGTCAGTGTGCCATTGTTTACCAGCGAGTGACCACCACCCACGCATTCATACCATACATTTTTTCATTATTCCATTCATTTTAGTGCTTGCAACTGCTAAATAAGCCACCATGAACCCAAAGAAGCTCCTAGTGCCAGCTCTTTTCTAAAGAATGTGAGAAACACGATACAAGACACAGATCACTATTTGACATACCCGAGTCCATACTAACCAATGTAAAAATTCTATGCACTAAAGGGCCCCAGAATCTGGAATTCATTACAAGTAAATATTGTTAACCTTGTGGAAAATCAATTCAAGACTCTTCTCAAAATCACCTACTCACCCTATACTAAATACTCATACTGTAACAAACTTTCAAACCCAATGTTATTTTCCTTAAGATAATCTCAGTTTTATATTGTCATCCTCCTTAACACTTGTTGCAATTTCATATCATCATATTGTCATTATAATTAGTATAGTATCATCATTTTGTTAAACCCTTTTAACCCTTTCAGGGTTATTGACGTACTATCGGCTTACGCCCTGGGTTATTGACGACTAGTACGCCAAATTCTAACACCCTCAAATCAAGCAGAAATAGGCTGTTGGGCCCTAGATGTGATAGAATGGGTCTGTGCGGTCAGTGTCGCAGTATAAAAATTCCTGCACCACACAGTGCATAATGGGGAAAAAAAACTCTGACCTTTTTTTGGGTTAAAACAGCACTTTGCAGTCTATTTTCGTATGGTATTTATTGATGTATTCTCGTTTGTGGTCTCATTTGATAGACTGAAGATATATTACAGAAATGGAGATGATTTTGATTGGTTTGACAAAGACAAGTACCTTGAAATTGAGCTCAAAATAGCGAAAATGTTCGATTTTTGACGATGTTCAAGAGTAAACAAATCACACCATGCACCCAATACACATCAACTGGCGAGTCTAATATTCATGCACAAGTGCTCTAATATTATTTATACCATTTATACAATGATGCAGTTGTATACATAACAGTAAATCTTCTATTTTTTTGAGAATAAAAATCAAAATAAAAAGCAAAAGTAATGTAAGGGGGGCCTGGAAACGTGACTAATGAACGAGAAGACGTTATTTTAGTGCCAGGAATGTCTGCCTTGTTTATTCTGGACCCTATTTTGAAATTGGCATCGTTTGAAATTTGTGTGAAATTGGCCAAATTGCCATTTTCTGACCACTATTTTGGGTAGTTGTAATAGGTAAATAGGCGGTTTCTTGTACTCAATCGATAGAAGAAATGGAGTTCTAACGAAATAGCTATAATTTTAAGTTGCCTGAAACATTGGAATTTGCCGAAAATAGGGCTAAAAGTAGGAAAAATCGCCGATGCGTAAGTGTCATGGCTGCCGAAACCCTCCAAAGCATAATTCCGTTAGTTTTCGATAAATTTCATAATTTTGTGGCGTTATGATGGAAAAGATTCTCTATCATTTCAAAAGAAAAATAATTTTTTTTTTTAAAATTTTTGGGACCCTGAGAACCAGTTTGGAGACCCCCTTGGACCCTGAAAGGGTTAACTGTCCAAACGTAGAATAGTTGGCCGCGTACTGCCCGAACGTAGATAAACGTTTTTTTTTCATTCCTTCAAATTTAGTGCAATAGGCCTGAGTGCCTAGACATTAGAGAATGGGTCTGCCCCCTCAGTGTGCGCAGTAAAAATCTGGGACCACTTAGTACCTTGTGGGAGCACTAGTTCAATTGAGTGCCAGCTGGAGCAAATAATGTGGCAAACACCATGGATTCACTGATGTCATGTCGCATTAACACTCAACTATAAGAGGAAAGAAAAAATAGGTCCGATAAATACATGAGGGCTGTGGGTGGGTGTGAGTTGGACCTGACTAGCTTGTGCTACTAGGTCTGATGCTGTGCTCCTTCCTTCAGAGGATGTGACCTGACTAGGTGGGTCATTGGTCTAAGCTGGGGGTGACATGGACCTGCCTTGCATGGACCAGTAGGCCTTCAGCAGTGTTCCTTCTTTTATGTTCTTATATATTCGGCAGGCTGGCTTTGGCTGTCTCTGGCTGTCTCTGTGTCTATATCTGTCTATATCTCTGTCTATATCTGTCTATATCTCTGTCTATATCAGTCTATATCTATCTGTCTATATCTATCTGTCTATATCTATCTGTCCTATTCTATCTGTCCTATATCTCTGTATCTGTCTATATCTCTGTCTATCTATATATATCTGTAATATCTCTCTCTCTCCCATGTACACATAAGTACAGTTATTATACATAGTGTAAATTACCTAGGATAACCCAAAATTCAGGCAAAATCCCATACAATGCTTGTATATATAAGTAATACCATGACTGGCAAGTAATACGCATTGTCACTTCTGCATCGATAATACCTGTTCTGAGCCGCACTCAGACTAGACAAGCAGATGGAAAGAAAACACACACACAGGCGACGGAAAGACACACACACAGGCAGACGGAAAAACACACACACAGGCAGACGGAAAGACAGATAAAACAGAGCTAGACAGACAGACAGATAGACAGTGGAAACAAGGAGAGGGTCCCTCTCCCATTCATCAATGTCATTGGGCTGTCAGTGTTATCTGACACTTGTCATAACACCATTCTTCAAGGAGTTTCATATACTGAGGCACACACAGGCAGACAGAAAGACAGATAAGCAGAGCTAGACAGAGACACAGACAGATAGACAGATAGACAGATGGACAGATAGACAGATACAGTGAAAACAAAGCGAGGGGTTCCTGCGCACATTCATTCATCAAGTCATTGGGCTGTCAGTGTTATCTGACACTTGTCATAACACCATTAGTCAAGGAGTTTCATATTATACTCAGGCACACATAGGCAGGCAACAAAGACAGATAAGCCGAGCTAGACAGATAGATAGAAACATAGATAGACAGATAGATAGACAGATAGATAGATAGATAAACAGATAGATAGACAGACAGATAGACAGATAGATAGATAGACAGATACAGACAGTGAAAACAAAGCAAGGGTTCCTTGCACACATTCATTCATCAATGTCACTGCCTTATCAGTAGTTATCTGACAATTGTCATAACACCATTCTTCAAGGGGTTTCATATATACTCCAGGATGTCAAAACATTGCTGGGACCTATAAATACTTTGTATATATTTATAGACAATAGTAAATGACCAAGGCAGGTGAAATTGTTCACCTGTTGGTGTCATTGTGACTATTTGATACTATTTCAGTACCTAATATTAGTGTTAGAACAAAAATTGGCTATGAAATCACAAGAACTATTATAAATTGTAATTACCAAAACATAAAAATTGTATAAATTAAAATAAAAAATAGAAAATAAAGTATATGCATTACTTCTGCAAGCGGCAGGACTTGTTGTTGCCGCAGGTGAGCATCCAACACCAACTTGTCGGGCTTATATTTGTAAGTACTGGCCTAAATTTTTTTTAGCCTATCCTGTTTATAAAAATGCGCTCTTCATTTAAAAAACAAAACGTTTTTTTTTTTTCAAAATATTCGGGGCAGTCGGAGTGAACGTAGATCTACGTGTGGACAGTTTAAGGGTTAATTTGAAATAAAATATATAACTAGAAGAAACTCAATAAATTTTTCTAGTATTGTTATTTTACTAGTATAAACATCAACATATTGCAACTTGAAATAAAATATACAACTAGAATAAACTCAACCAATTTCTCTAGTATTGTCTTTTAATAGTATGTACAGTATAATCATATTGTAATTTGAAATAATATATAACTAGAATAAACTCAATCAATTTCTCTAGTATTAAGTATTTAGTGAATAAGTCTTTAGAATAAGCTGCCCCTAATGCCATGGCATGCCAGTGGCTCTCCTTGCATTACAGTTTATAATTGTAACTACCAATAACTATGTATGTAAGGCGACTAAAATGCCGGGAGCAAGGCTAGTAACCCTTCTCCTGTATATACAGTGGTACCTCGACTTACGATGGTCCCCAAACTCACCCTTTTATGTAAGTTTATTTTTTAAATGCTTTGTAAGTGTAATTTTGGGGGTCTAAAAGGACTAGTCTATTTTACAACATTTCTTAAGGAGATAAATTGTTTGGTAATGGCACTTGAACAGCATTCTGGAATGAAAAATATCGTAAGTCGAGGTACCACTGTATTACTAAATGTAAAAGGAGAAAATTTAGTTTTTTCCCTTTTGGGCCACCCCTTCGGTGGTAAACGGCCGACGTGTTGAAAGAAGAAAGAAATTTTTATTATTATTATTATTATTATTATTATTATTATTATAGCATTCAGAAAGAAACACCAGACAGGGTACTTCCCCCCACCAAGCAGTGTACTTCCCCCCACTAGGCAGGGTACTTCCCACACCAAGCAATGTACTTCCCACACCAAGCAGGGTCTTTCCTACACCAGGCAATGTACTTCCCCCACCAGGCAGGGTACTTCCCCACCAGGCAATGTATTCCCACACCAGGCAGGGTACTTCCCACACCAGGCAGGGTACTTCCCCACACCAGGCAATGTACTTCCCACACCAGGCGGGTACTTCCCCACACCAGGCAGGGTCTTCCCCACACCAGGCAATGTACTTCCCCCCACCAGGCAGGGTACTTCCCCACACCAGGCAGGGTACTTCCCCACACCAGCAGGGTACTTCCCACACCAGGCAATGTACTTCCCACACCACAGTCAAGCTCAAACAAATGTCTTATTTTAGGTTAAATGTTATATTTTAGGTTAATATAGACATTTTCATTACTCCATCTATGATATTTTCTTCAAAATTTTATAAGAAACATGTTACATATCATATAGCATATAAACATTGATACAATGTTACATAAGAACATAACATAAGAAAGAAGGAACACTGCAGGGCCTACTGGCCCATGCGAGGCAGGTCCAAGTCTCCCACCGGCTGCCTATGCCGACCAAGCCAGGTCAGGTCACATTCATTTAAGGAAGGAGCACGGCATCCACCCAGCAGCACAAACTAGTCAGGACCAACTCACCCCACCCGACACACTCATATATTTATCTAGCCTATCTCAAAACTACACAACGTTTCAGCCTCTATAACTGTACTCGGAGTTTGTTCCACTCATCGACTAATAAAAATCATCTCTATTCCTGTAAAATGTTTTCCATTCTATCAAATGAGACCATGAAAGAGAATACAACCATAAATACTATACAAAATACACCTCAAAGTCGGGTTTTTAATCCAAAAACAGGCCCGGTTTTTTTTTCATTATGTACTGCTTGCTGCAGGATTTTTATACTGCACACACTGACCACACAGACCATTCTCTCACATGTGGGCATACCAGCTTTCTCCTGCTTGATTTGAGGCCGCTAGAATTTAGGCGTATAAATATGTCCGAAACATTGGCTCATAAGACGTATATATACGTCCAAAACAGTCAAAGGGTTAAACAATCTCCACCTCACTGCAACATTCAAAACTCCATGCTTCACAACCATAAAAGAGGTGATACCCTACGTTAGGTGCATGCCATTTTACTCCATGGTTCACCATCTCCATAGATCTCTATGTACCACCAACTTGCCCCCCCTATGGTTCACTTCATTATTTAACCATCTAACAAATTGCACCAAATATCTGAACACTTCCTCCATAACCAAATCATTGATACCCTCATATTCTCCCAAATTCATTTACCAGTCACTGCAACTTTCCCTCCCCATCCATATCCATCTACCTGGTGATGATTCCAGGGTCAACGCCCTGCGGCCCAGTCTGTGACCAGGCCTCCTGTTGGACCAGAGCCTGATCAACCAGGCTGTTACTGCTGGCCGCACGCAGTTACCAACAAATTTTAGGGATACTGATAAAATTAGACCAGTTCTGATAGTGAACTTGGATGTTGAGGTTTGAGATTGATGGGAAATCACATCCTACATTTAATTTTATATATACAGTAAATTACCCATTTCTGGAAAAAACCTTACCACTGGCAATGATATAAACTTCTCCCAGTGATGCAACACCATAACCTGTTGAAGAAATTATTTTAATTGCAATTTCCTTCCAAATCTTACAGTAATGTCATTTAAAATTGTTGATATGCTATCGAGTGGTGAGTTGGGTGGAGAGTAAACATACGTTTCTCTGATGCAGCATTAGAGAAACTGTAAATCTGGCGTCTGGTGCAGTAACCGCCCATCATACGCGTTTGTTTACAATTCTCGCATGAATTATTCATTACTTCTCCCTTTGTTTATGATGGCATCTAAAGGTAGTTGTTAGAAATGATTAAACTCAGTGAACATGGTAAAAATATGGCTGTATAGTGTAATAATATGGCTGTGTAGTGTAATAATATGGCTGTGTAGTGTAATAATATGGGTGTGTAGTGAAGCCCTGGGTGGGGCTTCATACATGTACCTACGTCTACAGGCTTCCTACACTGAATTTTCCCACAAATAAATCTACACACCTCTCTTCCTACATTAAGACTAACAAATATTTTAAAGTAATGAATGTACTGTGGCAGTAAAAGACAAAGAAGGGGAAATAACCGGGAAAAAAACTTGGTACTTGAAGTCTATGGAAGGGAATTCCTATTCCAAAATAGTAACTCTTAAATCCTCTACCCTCCTCCTGTCTTCCACACATCAACAACTCTTCAATAAAGGTAAGTGTCAAGTTATTACTGTTTTATACTTCATGTCTCATTGTTTTCTGTGTAGATAAATGTACATTTTAGTAAAAAAAAAATTTTTAAATACTTTTGGATGTCGGGAATGGATTAATTTGATTTGCATTATTTCTTATGGGGAAAATGGTTTTGAAAATCATCCATTTTGAAAATAGGCGGCCTCTCAGGAACGGATTAATCACGATTTTCAAGGGTCCACTGAAATTTGAAATTTCTCATCATTGATCTTCATATTGTTTTCTGCAGCCCATTTAAAGATTTGGTTGATGTCCGCCGGGAGCCTTGCAGTGTCTTCAATGGAGGACACTGTCGGGCAGATCGGGTGTCATCTGCAAAGGAAGACACAGCACTGTGGCTTATATTCCGTTTATGTCGATATGAGGAAAAGGAACAAGATTTGGTGAGCACTGTGCCTTGTGGAACAGAGCTTTTCACTTAACCGCCTCCCGACTTTACTCTGTTGACTACTATACTTGGTGTTCTATTTGTTATGAAATTATAGATCCATCTACCAACTTTTCCTGTTATTCCTTTATCACGCATTTTGTGTGCTATTACACCATGGTTACACTTGTCAAAGGCTTTTGCAAAGTCAGTGTATATTACATCTGCATTCTGTTTGTCTTCTAGAGCATCCAGGACCTTGTCGTAGTGGTCCAGTAGTTGGGGCAGACAGGGGCGACCTGCTCTAAACCCATGCTGTCTTTGCAGAGGCACCCAGATACAAAAGTTTAGATAGTCATTTCAAACTGCCAGTATCCCAAATCCCTCCTTTAAAGTGCAGGCATTGTACTTCCATTTCCAGGACTCAAATCCAGCTAACCAGTTTCCCCAAATCCCTTCACAAAAAATTACTCTGCTCACACTCCAACAGCTCATTAGGTCCCAAAACCATTGCTTCATTCACCCTTTTTTAACACGTCACCGCTTACTGGAAATCCAAGCCCCTTGCCCACAAAACCTTTACCAACTCCCTCCAACCTTTTCAGGATGACCCCTACCCCACCTTCCTTCCCTACAGATTTATATGTTCTCCATGTCATTCTACTTTGTTCCATTCTCTCTAAATGACCAAACCACCTCAACAACCCCTCTTCAGAACTCTGACTAATACTTTTAGTAACCCACACCACCTCTTAATTTCCACACTCAATTCTCTGCATAATATTTACACCACATTGCCCTTAGACAGGACATCTCCACTGCCTCCAGCCGCCTCCTCGCTGCAGCATTTACAACCCAAGTGTCACACCCATATAAGAGTGTTGGTACCACTATACTTTCATACATTCCCTTCTTTGCATCCATGGATAACGTTTTTGTCTCCACAGATATCTCAACGAACCAGTCGCCTTTTTCTCCTTCATCATTTCTATGGTTTATCTCATCCTTCATAAAAACCCCTCCGCTGATAAATCAACTCCCAAATATCTGAAAATATTCACCTCTTCCATGCTCCTCCCTCCAAGTGATACAAATTTTCTTTAAATCATTTGATACTCTCATCACCTTACTCCCCATTTATATTCACTTTCAACTTTCTACCTTTACAAGCCCTCCCAAATTTGTCTACTAACCTTTGCAACTTTTCTTTAGAATCCTCAAAACAGTATCATCAGCAAAAAGTAACTGTGTCAACTCCCATTTTTTATTTGATTCCCATAATTTAATCCCACCTCTCTCTCTCCCCAACACCCTAGCATTTACTTCTTTTAGAACCCCATTAACCCTTTGAGGTCCAAGGACCTCTCTGAAACTCGTTCTCAGGGTCCAATTAAAAAAAAAAAAAAAATATTCTTATGAAATGATAGAGAATCTTTTTCCGATCATCACAAAAATTATGAAATTTGATCGAAAAGTAAGGGAATTAGCTTTCAGGTTAGCGGTTTCGATGACATTTACGCACCCAATTTCGCCCACTTTGAGCCCTATTTCGAAAATTTCCCAATGTTTCAGTCTACTAAAATTATAGCTATTTTGCTAGAACTCCATTTCTTCTATCGATTGAGTACAAGAAACTGCTATTTACCAATTTCAACTACCCAAAATAGTGGTCAGAAAATGGCAATTTGGCCAATTTCACACAAATTTCAACGATGCCAATTTCAAAATAGGGCCCAAATAATAAACAACAGACATTCCTGACACTAAAATAACATCTTCTCTGTTCATTAGTCACATCCCCAGGCCCCTCTTACATTACTTTTGCTTTCCATTTTGAATTATTATTCTCACAAAAAATAGAAGATTTACTTTATGTATACAACTGCATCATTGTAAAAATGGTATAAATAATATCAGCGCACTTGTCAAGCATATTAGACTCTCCAGTTGATTTTATTGGACGCATGGTGGGATTTGTTTACTCTTTAACATCGGCCAAAATCAAACATTTTCGCTACTTTGGCTCAGTTTCAAGGTACTTGTCATCGTGAAACCAGTCAAAATAATATCTATTTCTGTAATATATCATAAATTTATAAAATGAGACTAAGAAAACGAGAATACAAGCATAAATACCATACGAAAATAGACTGCAAAATCACTGTTTTAAACCAAAAACACGGTCAGAGTTTTTTCCTCATTATGCACTGTGTGGTCAGGAATTTTTATACTGCGCACACTGACCGCACAGACCCATTCTATCACATCTGGCCTAACAGCCTGTTTCTGTTGTTTTGGGGGCGCTGTTTTTAGGCGATAACACCAAAACCCCCAGGGAAAGGTAATACCAAACCCATGAAAGGGTTAATAAATATGTTTAAAAAAACATGGTGACTTTAATATCACTCATACATAATCACCAATTTTAACCAAAAATATTAAAAATGATGAAATTTTTAACCATTAATCCCTTACCATCCCAAGGGGGGTTAAAACCCCCATCAGAGAGTCATTAAACCCAGACCGACGTATTAGTCATCCAGCTAGTACAAAGATCATAAAATCCAGATAGCATTAGCCACTGGGCAACCGCCTGTCTGGATTTTTAGATCTCTGATTGGGCAACCCCCCGTGGATGGTTTGTTTGCAAATGTCATTCGATTTCGTGAGTCATTGACATACCTTGTTCATGTGGGGGTTATTGTTCGCTGTTTATTTATATTCTCGGGATCTTCTCTCATTTAAAGGCTTTTAAAGGGAAGTTTTATTGGAAGCAAATTACATTTAAATAAATTAACATAGATAGAGATTGCAGATTACATAAATTTTTTTAGATAACCCAAAAATGTCACGTTTACATTTTTTGGTTTTTAAAATCTACACATATGCTGCTGATGATAAATGTATATGTAACTAACTAGTTGTAAAAAATTTAAATAACATCCCTTAGATGCCATGAAAGAGGAGCCAAAAAAAGTAAACAAACGCAAAAACCCGATAAATTCTTCGTGAACTTTTTTTTCCCTTCTTTCCTCTTCTTCTTCCTCTTCCAATGCCCGTGCTTCCACCCCATCTTCGCTTGGGGGGAAATAAAGTACAAATTTATAGACGAAATACAGGGAAAAGCCAATTTAGTATCTAAATTTATTTTCCCCCCCCTAAGAAAACAGGGGCCCAAATGGCCACCTCCCAACTAACAATTATGAAGTGTATTTTTAAGTGTATTTTTGGGGGGCTGAAACAATTAAAACTAATATAATTTGTCCTTATGGGGAAAAAATGCCGGGGAAAGCCACTCAAACAACATTCTGGAACGAGTTATGGTATTCGGGGTCCATGTAAAAACCAATTAATCCGTTCCAGACACCAAAAGTATTAAAAAAAAAATTTTTTTTTTATGAAAATACATTTACCTACACAGAAAATAATGAGAAAAAGGAAGAATAAAACATTAAGAACATGACACTTCCTTTTTTTAGCTTTTGATGTATGGAAGAGGAGGAGGGAAGAGGATGGAGGAGTTACTATTTTTAAGGGGGAACCCCCTTCCATAAAACTTAGGCCCAAGTCCTTTTCCGGGGTTTTCCCCCTTCTTTTTTTTTTTAATGCCACTGGGACCAGCTTGAGAGTCACGGGACCCCCCGCAAAAAAAAATTGTTCCAGAATTGTTTCTGGTGTTTTTAAAAATTTTCCCCAAAAAGGGGACATTTGTTTTGTGCATGTTGCCAACAGGGCCCTGTAACAGTTTTGTCGGGGTGATGTTCATCCATAAATGATGCACCTCACTCCACTTTTCACAAATGTCCCTTAATCTTTCAAGAAGGCACCCTTCCATTCTCTTCCTCCTCCTCTGAAGCAATTTTCTTGTGTTCTGTTTTGGAAATAAGGTCTTGAGCTCTTTAGTGGTTTGCTCTTCATTATGGTCCTCCACCAACTCTTCCACATCCTGGCCACCAACCAACCCCCTGGAATTTCCCCCAAAGTCACAAATTTTTACAACTGCCTAGGCCCCCAGGGTCACCCCAAACCCTTCATTCTGGCCACAATTTTCTCCAAGCAAAATTCAAAGTCCCAAACCCCTCCCAAGCCTTCCTATAAGGTTTATTAAATGGAATATTAAGTGATTTCCCAGTCTTTTACAGTTGAGTGTCGAGGTAAATCAAAGCCCTCGAAACATTGCTTTTTGTAGATTTTTTTAAGTTTGAAATGCCCTGCTTCCCATGGGCGGGATAAAATTAGGGGGGAACTTCATGTGATGAAACAAACTCCCCCACCATTTGGTCACCCAAGTCTGGAGGAGAACGGGGCATTGTCCATTACCAAAAATTGGGTTCCAATTTTTTTTCCCGGGAAATATTTCTTCACACTGGGGCCAAACACTTCATTGAACCAATCAAGGAAAATTTTCCCTTGAAACCCCATTTTTACTGAGTTCCACTACAACAAATTAGCCTTGGCACACTTTTTTCTTGAACACGGGAAATTTTTCAGAGTGATACACTAATAAAGGTTCACTTTGAAACCCCACTAAAACAGAACATGAGAGTAACCTGTTTTTCATAGGCTTTTTCCCGGCAGTGCCTTTTCCTCCGGTGATGTGGTCCTCGGAATTTTCTTCCAAAAAGACCTTTTTTGTCACAATTGAATGCTTTTTGGGGGGTTGAATTGTTCAGTTTATGTCCTTGAATTTCCTGAACATTTTTTTCACCCGAAATTTTTCAGAACTTGCAGCCTCCCATGCCTTACCCACACTGTGTATGCCATTTTTTTTTTTTAACAAGTCGGCTGTCTCCCCCCGAGGCAGGGGGCCCAAAAGAAAAAAAATCCCCAAAAGAAAATACAGTGGACCCCGGTTTCTACTGTCCCAACTCAACAAATGTAAGGTTTTTTTTAATGCTTTGAAAGGTATTTTTGGGGTCTGAAAAGACTAATTAATTTTCATTTGTCCCTTTTGGGAACAAAATCGTTTGTAACGGCATTCGAACAGCCTTTTGAACCAATTTTTGAAGAAACCAGGGGACCCCTTACTTTCATCATCATTCAACATTTCACCATCACTCATACATAATCACTGTCTTTGCAGAACTGATACAAAGGTAGTAGGTTGGTGAACAACCACTCGGGGGTACACTTTTCCCCAAGTGAGTGAAAAGGAATTATTTTTTTTTAATGAGGGTAGGATTGCTGGTGTTTTTTTTCTGTCTATAAACATGCAAGATTTGACATCGTCTTATTACACCTAGGTCACACTACACATGCATGTACATGTTTATGAAACACACTCATCTGAGTTTTTTTTGATATTACCAATAGTTCTTACTTATTGTTTTCTTTTATTCCATGGAAGGGGAATAAGAATCTTTCCCCCCGAAGCCATTCGGTTGTGTCAACTAAAATGCCGTTAGCACTGGGTAGTTCCCCTTTTCCTGTATAGCTTACTAAAAGAAAAAAGAAAACATAAGCTTCTTAAATCCTCAAACACCCTTTTGTGGCCTTTTCACTAACATCAGCACTAGAAAACCCATACCAGGGGGGGTTGAACCCGTGATCAGAGAGTCATTACGAGGAGTCATCAGACTATTCCGGGTTTTTTTTTTTTGATCTCATGAAACCCCTTCCCTTTTTCACAAATTATCACCAAATAACACTATCCCTGCTAACTGTTTTTGGCATCCTCACCAACAACAAAATCTCCACTCTTCAATACAGTGAACTGAAATTTTATATTTTTTCGTTTGGGAAAGCTGTTAAGTGCCATTACCAAACGAATTTATCCCCCAAAAAATAATGTTGACTGTCCTTTTACACCCCCAAAAAAATACTTAAAAAGCATTTAAAAAAAAAACTTAAAAAAGGGCGATTTTGGGGACCAGAACCGGACCACTGATTTAACTCTGTTTTGTAACATTTTGACCTTTTGCAACAACAGCTTTTGATTTTTTTTTTCTTGGCCAGATGGAATTGATGGTTGTATGGGGTTTCTTATACAACCGGGCAAGCTCTCCACTACCCCATTTCATATTTTGCAATGATGTCTTTCTTGAATTCTATAGTGTTTCTCCCCTTTTCCCAAAAGGGGTGGATGGGAGCTTTGGGCCCATGGTTTATTTAGCTTTTTAACCAAAAAAAATGGAATTATTAAAAATGTATCGATAAACAGGGGGATCATGCTCACTGGCTGATAAACAATGGCACACTGACTGTAAATGGTGTGTGGGGCCCCTTGTTCCCACCCCCGGAAAAGTTGGGGAAAAATGACTATTAAAGCAAAATGATGATCACCCCCAAAAATTTTGATGAAAATGACTTACCAAATACAATTATGAAATCCGCGACTAATTCAGGGTCCACTGTATGTAATTTGGGAGATTGTTTACCTGCACTGCTTTTCCCCACAGTGTACAATACCAACTGGTCAGAGAGACCAGGTTGAATCTAGGGTGTTAAACATGCGTCTGTTAGGTGAGCAGGGAACATTTTGTGGATTGGGAAAAAACCAGTTAATTGATTTAGTTGGACTTGAGTCCGGGAAAGGGGAAAGTACAATGCCTGCATTTTAAAGGAGGGGTTGAGATATTGACAGTGGGGGGGAAATTTTAGCTGTCGATCTGACCCCCTGCAAAGACAGTGATTATGTAAGTGGGAAAGTGTTGAATGATGATGAAAGTATTTTTTTTGGGGGTTTTCTTTTTTGGGTCACCCTGCCCCGGTGGGAGACGGGACTTTTGAAAAAAAAAAAAACAATTTTGCTCAGATGGTTTTATTGTTTGATATTTTAGTTATTTATTATACTTTTGTACTACCTTATTTAATTCAACCTGTGTCACTTTTTGTATATAGACATCAATGCTGTTAAAGGTTTTTTCCTACAGTACTGTAATAGCTTTGTTTGCTTGGCAGGAACGGATGCACCCCAGATCAATAGAGACTATTGTCAAAGGACGGGGGCTAAGACACGGTTTGTGCCAGGCCAGCTTGGTATGGGCTTAGTGGAAGGTATGATTCATGGGCTTCCAAATGTCAAACCCAATTTGCAGCAAAATTTGAAGCAGCCCTAAAAGGAAAAAAAAAAAATTTTTGTTTTTTTTTATTTTGGGTATACCGGGAGTAGACTTGGGGGGTTTTCTGGGGTCAACCCTTGCAGCCCAGTCCAAGACCGGGCCTGTGGTGGACGGGGCCTGATAAACCAGGGTTACTGCTGGTCACACACAAACTGACGTATGCCCACAGCTCATTTTGGTCGAATGACTTTAGGTGCCTGTCCAGCTCCCTTGAAGACTCCCAAAGGGGTTTTTGGAACCCCCTTATGTATGCTGGGAGGCATGCCTCGCTAATACGATGCTTCATTTCGGGGCACTTCAGTTAAAAAGAGCTTTTCAATTATATTCATGTTTGTTATTTTCAGCGGTGATGTGCACATCAGCTGACGGGTATATTTTAGCTGTGCTCAGTCTGTTTACAGCATTTGTGCACTTTGGATCACAGTGTCATTCTGCTTTTTTAAAATTTTAACTTTTACTTGCTATTTTTATTATCATGATTTTAATTACAGTACAGTGGTCCCTAAGCTTAATTCTGGTAAAAAATGAGTTTTAAATCTTTACTTTTAAACGAAACGAAAATCCAATGAGACAGGCAGGGAATGGGATAAGTGAAGCTAGGTTTGGTGCACCCAAAAATTTAGCACAGTAGTGAGCTCAAAGGATAAATTTTTAAAAAATTAAAAATGCTACATAGTGAACATGAAAGGATAAAAAAAAAGACAGCCATTGCCAAGTGGAAAACGTTTTTGGTCTGACAGAAGATCCCCCCACAAATTCCTTTGCCAAGACGTAATCCAGAGGAAAGCTCAACCTTTTTATTTCTATAAAGGCTGAGAGAGAAAAGCAGCTGTAGAAGAGAGGTTTTAGCAGAGGGTTTGGTTTTGAGGTTTAAGAAAAAAACCATCTTCACACCATAACAGTATACTGTAGATACTACAGAGAAGCCATCTTCACACCATTACAGCAGCAGTGCAGCATAAAGAGAAGCCATCTTCACACCATTACACCCTAGCACTGTACATACTACAGAGAACCCATCTTCAACCATTAAGAGCTAGGCTGTAGCATATACAGAGAGGCCATCTTCCCCCATTCCAGTACTGCTGTAGCATACTAGAGAGAAGCATTTTCATACCAACAGCAGCTAGTGCTGTGCATACTACAGAAAGGCCATCTTCACACCATTCTAGTGCTGTAGCATACTGAGAGGGCCATCTTCACACCATTAAGCAGCAGTGCTGTAATACTACAGAGAAATCCTTTGTGAAAGGAAGTGTCAGTCAGTGAGGCAAACTTCATTTTTTTTATTTTAAAAAAGTGCCACAGCCACCCAAATTTCAGCACCGGGGCCCTCCTTTTCAACAGCAAGTAGGTTTATATATCAAAGCAAAAACAAAGCAAAGGACTAAAGTATTTTAAGGTTAGAAAAAAGAACTGTACCCTTTTTTATGTATTATTTTTTCTTTTTTCATCTTTTTTGGCAGACTGGGTTTATTGACCCCAGATGTACTCTGCCTTTCCGTGATGACCTCCCCAGGATCACAAAACTAGTGGGACAGCAACGTCCGAAGACTCAAGAGGATGCTGCTACCAAATTGACCAGAGAAAAGAAAGAAAAAGCCCACCAAAACAACTAGGACACTTTACCCCAGGGGGCCATCAAGAGAAGAAGACAAATGTCACCCTCCCGCCGGATGGACCACAGCAAGATGCCCAGAAAAAAGAAGATGAGCCCACCCTCCGCCGGTCACCATCTGGTAAAGGCCCGGCCGGGGCATGTAGGGAACTTCACTTCACTTTTTTTAAACCTAAATTTGATAAAAATGCTTTTAAAGCACTGGGGAAATTAAAAAAAAGGGGGTTTGCTTTATGGGTCTGGTCTGGAACGAACCCACCGTATTGCGAGGTAATTTTATCCGGGCTAAGAGAGATGTGGAACCATCTTTTTCAGGAAACTTTGTTGACCTGTATGTATAATATATTCATAATTTTAAAATTTTAGATAAATCTGAGATGGTTGGGGGGGGGGTAGGTTAACATGTCATGGAATGGCCCAATGACTATTTGAATATGTTTAGAGTAGTAGTTCAAGTGAATGTACATTTATAATTGTAAGATCGACAGAGAGGGGATTAAGTGTACAAGTTTATGTTTCAGAGTTAGTATGAAATCAAAATTTAGGTAACTGGTTTCCAAAGATAAGAGTTGTTCTATCAAGACTGTATTAGTGACCTTTTTTCCATATGTTTGCAGAATATGTATGGAACTAAGGATCCACAGTTGGTTTTGACAGCAGATTGGAAAATCCCCCATGTCTTTGAGGAAGTTTTACGGCAGGTAGGAATTGTGCACAGTACAGTAAAGTTTTGATATAACACTAATGGGGTGGTTGTCCGAGTGCCAACCCCTTTTACTGTTCATCAGGAAAAAGGTTGGGAAATACACTCCCCTCACTTAACTACTGAGTTCCATTCCTATGAGTTGGTCATTGCTTTTGGGTTTATAAACGAGGGGCTGCCCCTTACTGACATTTCAAGCATACTCTACTGGTAATTTTTGATATTGTTTTTAAAGTCACCTTTGCACCCTTTTTAACATTTTTTGTATATTTTTAAATGTTTATTCAATAGTGTACTGTATACTGTAATAAACAGAATAGAGGAAATCAGCTCTAACATGCATTACTTCTTTACATACTCTAAATACGGATAATCATTTTTATTTATTCTGAATAAAGAAAGCTGGCCGGGTCACCATTTGGAAGACCCGGGCCGGAATGGGGCGAACCTACAAAAAAATGAATAAAAAAAAGGGTCATCAGTGTCATTATCAGAGTTGTCAGCAGGGTTATCAGGAGGTGTAGAGGGACCAGTAAGGTAGTAGTAGTTGTCCGGCCAAACCCGGGGACCCCAGTGGAGAGGGCGACTCTAACCACTGGAAGGATTTGTAGGGATGGGGGCGGGGGTCCTGGGTGCAGTTTTCAGAAGAATCCCGTTATGTGTATGTTTATGTGAAAAAACTGACTGACTGACGTGTTCAGCTGGTTGGCTGACCAGCTGGCTAGCCAGCTGACCAGCCCCCTCTCTCCCTCTGTCTCAGAGAGAGCCACCATGAACCTGATAGTCATGAAATTTTTGAACAGGTATTACACATGTTGCAGAATTGTCATGTCTGCAAAGGGGAGAGATACAGCTGGCCATCATGTGTATTACTTGCCTTATATCACAAGCACATTAAACATTTGACTTTTTTGGTTTTTTTCTATTCTTTCAACACGGGGGCCTTTTTCCCCCCCAAAAGGGGTGGCCCCAAAAAAAACGAAAGTTTCCCCTTTTTACATTTAATAATATATACAGGAGAAGGGGTTCAGCCCCTTTCTCCCGGCATTTTAGTCGCCCACGCACGATGGCTTAGGAGGAAGAATTCTGTTCCACTTCCCCCTGGAGATAAGAGGAAATAAGAACAAAAACTAGTAAGAAAATAGAAGAAAAACCCCGAGGACACCTGTCTTTTAAGAAATATATACCAACAAACATAATTGCTTAAATGTCTAAACAGAATCAAGTACTAAGTTTTTTTTTGGCACAGGCAATAAGTACATTATATACTGCACACACTGACCGCCAGACCCATTCTTCACATCTAGGCCCACCAGCCTGTTTCTGCTTTATTTGAGGGCTAGTTTTGGAGTACTTCCAAAAAACCTGGGCGTAAGACGTTAGTACCAAAAACCCCGAAAAGGGGTTTAAAATCATTGGGCTGTACATACGTGTCCCATACGATTCTCAGATATGCGCTTGTGATTAACTTAGTTGTTCCCGTCCCGTCAATATGTGCGCGTTTAAAAGTTGCTATGTATAAAATTTATATAACTATTTATGTGTATGTTTACTTGAATAAACTGATTTACTTATTACTGATTACTGACTAACTATAGTTTGTGAATACTGACTGATTGATTAAATGAGACTGAAATTAGAAAGGGTGAGGGAGATGAGATGCTTGACACTGAGACGCGCTACCTTTTCCAAGACCAAAGTTTTTCAGCAAATACCGACGGGTTGGGGCTTCTAACGGGGGAAACGGGTTTTTGGGAATGAGGAGGCCTGTACTATTTTTTTAATAACTTGTATACTGTATTTTTAACAAATCTGTATACTACTTTTTTCATTTTTATAGAAATTTTTTTTTTCCAGGCTAGAAAAATAGATGCAGCTCTGGCTCAGTTCCTTAACGGGGAACCCAAAGATCCACCTGTGGACAACCCCATCCCAGACACCCCACAATTTACTCCAAATATTCATTAGTATATTCCCTTTCCATGTGTGTGTGTGGGGGCACACACACATCCCCACAGGACTCAGCTTCTTACCATCTCCTAGATCATTATGATTAGCATATAATTTCTGGCCTCTTGGGGCCCATAATTACTTTTGAAGCTTTTATTAACCGATTTCACCTTATTTGACGCATGTTTTTTTAATAAAAAGTCTCCAAAACCACCCCGCTTATAAACTGAAGGTCAGTGACGGAGCTATAAGTTTGGGGGGTGGGGGGGGGGGAGCATCAAACAAAAAAAAGTCTTATGCCCGGGAAATTTAAAATTTGTCTTCCCTCCAATCCAAGTCATTCCACTTTTCAACCAATCTAAGATTAAAGAAACACATATGCAAATAAACAGGTGGGCCAGGAAAAAAATGGAACACCACAGGTGAAGCAGACTAAGTGATATGAAATATTGCCCCACCTAGTGTTGGTGCTGCTTTGGGGGCTGTTTTTGAAGATGGGGTACTACAGATTTATAAAAGCAAAAGGTTCATCTGGTGCTGCTTGTTCTGGGGTTTTAAGAGTAGGTAAATCTAGAAACACAAAATAAACAGTGTTCCCCTGGTGCTGTTACTGGTTCTGGGGTTGCCATTATGGTACTTTTAAAGAAGGTGGTGCTGGTATATGTTCTGATCTAGAAACTACAGGGGTTGGTAACTCTGTTCCACAAATCAGTCACTGGGAAAACCAAAAAGTGTAAATTTATGCTTGGGGCTGTAAATAAAAAAATTGGAAAAAAAAGAGAGGTGCAAATTTGACTCCAAAAAAATTTTTTTGGTTTCCTGACCAAAGGCATGTTCTTCTTCATTCTGCAAACAGGGCTGTAAAAACTGCTCTGCATAGCTGTGAGTGCAGCACTAGATTTTTAGTGTGTGTGTTTTTTTAATACCGGCCCGCCTCCCACTGAGACAGGGTGACCAAAAACAGAAGAAATGTGTTTTCTTTTTTTTACATTTAGTAATTTATACAGAAAAAGGGGGTTATGAGGGGTAGCTCAACATCCTTTAAACCGTTCCAATTCTTATACCAAACAGGACGATAAAAAACAAATTTTTCCCCTAAGAAATACAGCCCCTTCTCACTTCCGGCTTTTTCTTTCGCAACTCAGAGTTACGACAGTGGACCCCCACTATTCAACATAATCTGTTCCAGGAGCTTGTTCTTAACACAAAATTTTCGAAAGGCGATTTAAATTTCCCCTAAGAAATAATGGAAATACAATTAATCCGTTCCCACTGTCAGGGGGCATGACAAAATAGTATACTTCACTATGAAGCTTTATCAACTCGACAGCTTATTTATCATCAAATTTATCTAAAATGACATAATAAACAATATAAAAAACATAAACCTGATATACACTCTAGAATGAATAAAATATGACGATGTCATTCAATGTGGTGGCTGGGGAGGCGGTTGGCTTCTTTGGCTAGCTAGAAAACATCTTCCCCTTTTTTCCTCGGGCGTGTTAGTATAAGAGAAAAAGGAGTTTGTAATGCTAACTGCATTGATCACTTCCCCGTCGGCGCGGAGGAACAGAAAACATTCGTCCCGGCTGGTAACAGCAACAACAACTGGTTTGTTTAGAAAAATCCCCAACCTTCATTTAATCTTGTTTTTTCCCCCTCGCACTCTACAGTAAGACTGCCTCTACCACTCCTCTACCACCACTGCCTCTACTACCACTGCCTCTCACCACTGCCTCTACCACGCCTCTACCACCACTGCCTCTACCACCACTGCCCTCACCCTCCCTCTACCACTGCCCTACCACCACTGCCTCACCACCACTGCCCTACCCCCCCTGCCTTCACACTCCCTTCACCATTTTCCCCTTTCCCTTCACCACTGCCTAAACTGTCCCCCCACTGCCTCTCACCACTGCCTCTCCCACCACTGCCTCACCACTGCCTCCCCCCACTGCCTCAACCACTGCCTCAACCACTGCCCCAACCACTGCCCTACCACCACTGCTTCTACTACCAACCAGGCACCAGGCAGAAAACAACAAGGCTGTCCTGTTTTTTCCTTTCCCGGGGCCGGAGACTCCAGCAGTGGCCTATTTCAGGAACTGTTGCAACAACATACAAGGAATTCAGGGACAAAAAAACTGATGGTGACTACAGCAAAAGGGACCAAAATGACCAAAAGGGAAACCGGGATTCAAAACCAGCCCCGCTACCAGACGTAAACCTGACAATAACGTTTTCCACTACACTAAAGTGACTGCCCCCAATCAACTGACAGTGTTAAGGGGAAGTAACATAAGGAAAACCTAATCAACAATATACAAGGAAACTGACAGGTCTGTAATGTAGTGTGTTCTTTTTTTTTCCCTCAGTGCCGGGTGGGGGAACAAGTGATCATTTAAACATGGCTGACTGAATTCAATCACCAGCTACTGCCAGATGACAACTATGAAGTGCCACTAATTATACTGACATCCACCATCATATCAACTCAGCAGTGTTAATGGGGGGGGAAACACGGGAAAAAACCATAAATCTACAAAACAAACCCGGAAACTGTCAGGCTATACCAGCGGCCCTTCCCCCCCCTCAGTGCTAAATGTGGGAAGAAGGAATATTTAAACCCAAACCAAGGATATTTTTAATAGCTGACTTCCATATTAATGACCAGTACATTGGGGGGAAACATGGGGAGCGCCAAATCTCGACAAAACTAAAAGGAATCTGTCAGGGGCAGGGGCCCTTTTTTTTTTCCCTCACTGTTTTTAAAAATGGCTGACACATCAACTCTCGAGGAATAGCAACAACGACGAGCCCCCAAATGGGATTGATGGGGCTTTGGGACATCGCCAAAAAATTTTTTTTACACTGCCAGGGGGAAATGAGTTAGAAGTGTGATGGGGGAAGCCAGACTAGAAGTGAGGAGGAAGAGGGTTTGGGGTAAAAGTGATGGGTAATCCGGGTAGTGATAACAAAAAATTTACTAGTAACCAGTGGTGATTTCTAGAGAGATTTTAGGCATTGCTAGGGGTCTGAAGGGTCAGTGGCTTTTTAAAAAAGTAAAGAAAAGAAAAAAAATTTTTGTTGTGAAATGATAAAGAGGGAAAAGAAAATGGCTGGCTCAGATTAGGCTGCCATAATGATATTTATCATTATTGTCATTTTTGAAAGAAGGAAAACACATGGGGGCTGGGAAAAAGGGGAATAGGTGTTTCTCCCCGGGAAAATGAAAGCCCAACAGTGGCCATCATAAGAAAGTGATATCGTTGCGGATGGGAACCCCACATATCCAAAAAAAAAACAATAATTTTATAGTGGCACTATTAATGGGGATTCATCAATCCAGACCTCAATCTATGGTACAGGTGCAAAAAAAGACAGATAAGTCATGGGGATAATGACGTTCTAGTTGCTAGTAAGATAACCCTTTAACCTATATGTAATTTACAGACAATAGAACCATTATTATTCAGACACCCCCAGACATATGTATACACTGTCTAAGGTACAAAGAAGAACAGTAAACTTACCAGATGTAAATTGTGTAAAGGTTTGGGGGAATAGATTTTGTTAATTTTGGTAATGGTGCCAGATTTCATTTTTTTTTGAAAAATGCACTTTAAATTACCCTTTAGCAATGATGACATTGATTTACATATTTTTACTAGTGACCCTTTCCATATATTGATGATTATGTCTGTTTTATAACAACAGGTCTTCACTTTGTTCATGCAACGCAAAATCACTTCTTCCAAAATTGGGAGAGATTAGGGTTTTGTAAAAGAACTAGAGGGTTATATCCCCCGGAAACCTGGTTGGATGATACGGTGACTGACGACGGGTCTAGCATATTTACGGCTGAATTAGCCATTCTTGTGGCACTTATCCGATTGCATTATGCCTGAGCACCATTTGTGGTCGTTTCAGACTCCTTAGTGCTTTACAGGCTATCCGTAAATTGATACACCTTTCCCCTAGTTTTTAAACCCCCTTTGGTTACGCCGATTTTTTGGGATAAAGAAAGGCGCACTGCTGCGCGGTCAGCGTACATGACCTTCCCGTTTCAAAAGAGGGGTTCCTTTTACGGACTATTTTGCAGTCATTGCTACCCACCTTCGCACCCCTTGGGAACAACGCTGGTCGACCTGCAGAATAACAAACTTCATTCTATTAAACCGGTTTTAGGTTTCTTCTTCTTCTTTTCACCAATGCGAGGGTTGGGGAAACTCTCCCCCCTTTGATCGGCCACACTGCCACTCACGGGTATCTTGGAGGCTCCTGCCCTCTCTGTGAGCATTGTCAGGTTCCCGTGTCTGTTCGAAATCCTGTTGGACTGCCCCCTTTCAACCACGCAGAATTTACCTCCAACGCGCTTTGTCTGCGGCCCCTTTTTTTACCTTCCCCTTTTTGCAGATGGACCCCCCTTTAATCCTGACTCTCTATTGACTTTTGACAGAAACTGACTTACTACACAAACTCTGAAGATTATACCTCTAGCACCCCCCTCAGTCCCTTCTCCCCGACTTTTCACCCTCCCCCCCTGCACTATCCACCGTCATCTTCCCCATACCCTACAATCGCCATCCCCCTCTTACAACCCATTTCCCCCTGCACCCTAAAAAACCTGCAGCCGAAACCCCTGTGGTTTAGCGTTCTATTTGATTATAAAAAATAATAATACACTCCCTGCATGAATGCTACACCCCCCATGAATGCTACACCCCCTCATGAATGCTACATTTGCATGAATGCTACACTCCCTGCATGAACTACACCCCCTGCATGAATGCTACACCCCCCGCATGAATGCTACACCCCCCTGCATGAATGATACACTCCCTGCATGAATGAACATTTGCATGAATGCTACACTCCCTGCATGAATGCCATCCCTGCATGAAGGGCTACACTCCCTGCATGAATGCTTCACTTCCTGCATGAATGCCACTCTCTGCATGAATGCTACACTTTTGCATGAATGCTACACCCCCTGCATGCCTGCTACCACTGGGGTGCCCCCGGGAAGCTTTTTTTGGACCCATGGTGACTTTTTTCCCACAGTGACAATCACAAAAACCCCCAAAAAAAGACATCAAATATATTGGGGAATTTTTTGGAGCGCCTTAGGTAATTTTCCCCAATGGAAACAACGTTTCACTGGCGTCATGCGCTTAGGGGAGCAGGCGGACACATCTAATACCTTTCGGTAACCGGGGAAATTTTTTCAACCCGATTGCGAAAAGCTTACGTTTCCAAGCTTACGTTAAGGGAAATTTTTCAAACCGAGGGTCCACTGTTTTTTTCAATACAATAGTAGGGGTTTTTCCCCACCATTTGGCATCTTTTAAAAATGGGCAGAGCAGAGGGAGAAGGAGCAGTGTGTCAGTAACTCATGATTCCCCTATGACGTTTCACCCCACTATAAAATATTGTAAAATTTATACTATCAAAAAATGTTATCTACCTATCATATTTTTTCCCAAAAAAGATATTAGGTATAACATAAATATTTAAACGATAAAGATGCCCAAATTAATAAAAACTTGACATTATAAAAGAGAGGTATTGAAGGGTGGAGGGCAGAGGGGGAAAAAAAAAAGTGACCAAAAAAAACGTTACGCCCTAAAGGGATAATTATAGAAGATCATTTTATCCATGCAAAGACTAAAAAAAGGCTATTTTCCCAAAAAAAAAACTAAAATAATCAGCTAGGGAGGCGTTTCCTGGAATATCTGGGAAGTAAGTCATTGGCCTATTTATGTTGTATTACCATTAATAATAAACAGGGGAAAAGGGGAATTTTCCCCAGAAAACATAAAAAAAATTTTTTTAAATTTGGGTTGTGACATTTTTGGGAAGGGGTTTTGGTAAGGGGGGGGTTTTCCCCTCGATTAGTGATGAAATTTTTTTTACCGACGTTGTCTTAGGCCTCTATCTCCATCGAAGGAGGAGGGGGCTTGATGGAAAACGATTAACCGTTCCCATGAAAAAAAAATCCTGCTTAATACAAAAATACGTATGAAATTTTAAAAATACTGGGAGGGGCCAAAAGATATATAAACCTTTTTAGTTATAGCTACAGGGAGTAAAAGGTAGATGGGATACAAGGAAAATAGAATCAGTAAGTAAAAGAGAGGTAAGGGTTTATAAACTAAAAGAGGAGGCAGTTGGGGTAAGATTTTAAAACTATTGGAGGATAGATGGGTTGGGGGAGAGTGTAGGCAATGGGGTTAAAATTTTGGGGGTAGTTTTAAAAAATGTAGTGTTAGAGTGTTCAGCAGAAGTTTGTGGTTACAGGCGGGGGGGTGCGGGGGGAAGAGGAGCAAAGGGGAAGGGGATGATGTAAAGAGAGTAGAAAGGGGGAAAAAAAGTTAGCATATGAGGGGTTTTTACAAAGTGGGATGCAAGGAGGGGAGTTTTGGAGAAAAAAAGAGGGGTTTAAAAAGAGGGGTGAAGCAATGAAAAAAGAGAGCAGATGAGAGAGTGGGTGAGATGTTATCAGAAAATTTTTGTTGAAAAAAAGAAAAAGTTTTGGAATGAGATTAATGTTGAGGAAGCCTTAGAGAACAAATGGATTTTTAAATTAAAAATAGGGGAGGAGAGTTATTAAATGGAGAGTTAGAGGTATCGGGGAAAATGGAGAGAATATTTTGAGGATTTGTTAAATGTTTATGAAGACAGGGAAGCTGTGATTTCCTGGGTAGGGCAAGGAGGAATAACATCTTGTAGGAGTGTGGAAGAGCCAGGTTTGGGGGTAGGGGTTCGTGAGGCAGGGGTAGAAGAAAGGGGGTAAGGCAGCTGGGGTTGATGGGATAAAGATAGAAATGTTAAAAGCAGGTGGGGGTAAATTTTTGGGGGGTTTGGGGATTTTTTAATAAATGTAAGGAAGAGGGGAATACCAGGGATTGGGAGAGAGCATGTATTGTTCCTTTTTATAAAGGCAAAGGGGGGCAAAAAAGAGTGCAAAAAATTTTAGGGGGAAAAAGTCTTTTAGGGTTTTTAAAGTGTTGGTAGAGAAAATTGAAAGAATTAAGAGTAAAAAAAAAGGATAGCAATTTTTAAAAAGGGGGCTTTAGGGGGTAGGGGGGGTGGAGACCAAGGTTTCAGAAAATATAGGTGAACAGTATTTGGAAAGGGAAAGATGTTTTTTTCTTTATGGGTTTGGGCAAAGATAGGGTAGATAGGGGGCAATGTGGGAGATGTTGGGGGAAAAAAATAGAGGAAGGTTACTGAAAGCAGTAAATTTTTTTGGGGTAGTGAGGTCGTTTGAGGGGTAGGGGGGGGAAGGGGGCTATTTCCCAGTAAAAGTGGGCCCCTTTGACAAGGGTGTGATGTCACCGTGGTTGTTCAATATATTTATAGATGGGGGTTTTAAAAGAAGTGAAGCGAGGGCCCTTTGGGAAGGGTGTTGGGGTAAAAGAAAAGAAGCAAAAAAAGGGGAGTTTTTACGTTGCTTTTGCTGATGACACTGTGTTTTTTGGGGGATTCTGAAGAGAAGTTTCAGAGGTTAGGGTGAATTTTAGGGTGAAAAGAAAAAAATTGAAAGTGAATATAGGAAAAGAGTAAGGTGATGAGGATAACAAAAAATGGGTGACGAAAGTTTGGGATACGTTTGGGAGGGAGAGAGAGGAGGGGAAGATTAGAAGGGAGTGACATGCCCGGGGATGGGTTAAAATGAGGTGAATCATAGAATGAGAAAAAATGAGTGGACATTTTGGGCTGGGGGAAAAAAAACCCTTTGTCCAGGGAAAAAAAAGGGGAATGATGAGTTAGTTATCCAACCCTTTAAGGGTGTGAAGAGGGTGATGAATGTTGCAACGGGGGAAGGCTGGGGGCAGTGGAGTGCAGTCTGAGGTCAGGTGGGGGAAAAAAGCAGAAATTGGGAGTTTGGAAATTGGGAGGGGGGGGAAAAAAACGATTGTCCAGAGAGCTGAGGAGGTTGTTGAGGTGGTTTGGACATGTGAGAGAATGGCGAGACAATTTAAGGGAAATCAGGGAGGGGGGGGGGAGGTCGGCCTAGGGGTTGGGAGGGGGGGGGTAAAGGAATTTTTTTGGGGGGGTTTGGGACTTCCCGCAAGGGGGGTATTTTATAAGGAATGGGGGCATATGGTTTTTTAAAGACGGCTGTTGGAGTGTGAGCAAAATAACATTTATGGGGGATTGGGCTTGGGAGGCGGACTTGAGTTCTAGGGGAAGACAGTAAGGGGGGGTGTTAATGTTGCAATAACTGTAGGGAAAACACCCTTTTGGAAGACAGTGATGGAGTAAAATGAAAGTTTTTTTTGCCACCCCCCCTTGGGGGAATCCGGGGTGTTAATAAAATAAAAAATTTTAAAAATTTTTAAAATTAAAAAATGTAAATCAAAAAAATTGATGAAAAAATGGGTTTAACCTTATTTACTTTTTGGTGCGAGGCCTCTAATAGTGCTGAGAAGGGAGGAGGAAAAATTTTTGGGGAGAGTCCTTTCTTTTTTGTTTTTTTTTTTATTTCCTTAAGCTCACCAGGTTTGACTTTTATAAAACTGTCCAAAAAACTTTCTTCTGCCTTCTCCTCAGGATTTTTTGTGACATTGTCTTGTCATTCCAACAAGCAAGGTTGTTTGGGCTTTGTTGGGGGGTACTTCTCAAAGTTTTTATGTCCACCATTTGGGAAACGGGCATGACGCTTGGGGAGTCGTGGCTTTTTTTTCGGGGAGAGGAAACAGGGTGCGTGGTGTTTACTCATTTTGACCCCTACAGTTTTAGCACGTGAGTCGTTTCCCAAAAAAAGGTCGTATACCAAGCAAAATTTTTCCCAAACAGGACGATACCCAAATTGGACTTTTTCCAAAGCGACATATACCAGGACCCCTGATTATGTTTTCATGCTTTCATTTTTACAAATTTAAGGTCCTATGGAAGTATCTGAGGACATACAAATATGTGGTATCCCCCTATTAAAATTATAAAAAATAGTAATACATTAAATACCATTTTGTCTTTTTTATTAAAAGTCACAGTAGAGAGTTTTCTTTTAAGATTTTTCATCTTCATGTTATTTTTTTGTTACACAGGTGTAAGTGTTCATCTTTTGGGTGTGATGTTGTGGTAACGAAGCGTAACAGTGACTACTTTCATGCCAGAACTTTCCCAATGCGCTATGTGATGTGGCTGTGAGTCAAATTGGTGTTACCGTGTGAGCAGTCATGCACTGGGGTGTAAATGTCTTTCCTTGGAGATCTAGATCAAGGTTCTCTGACCCAGTGCCTTCCTCCCTTCCCCTGAGGTTTGACCCGTAACCTTTTAAAAGCTGTGTATTATATGGGGACCAATCCCAATGTGTTATACAATTAAGTTGGTGACTTTAAGATACCATTAAAAAAAAAAATTTTACCCCCGTCATTCACTAGGTCTCCCACCACCTCCCTCATACCTGGGAAAGAATGTCAGGGAGGTCCACACAATACATCACGGATAACATTGCTGCAGTGTCACATATAAACAGTGCAACCAGGACCTATTGTACCACCGCTACCAGAAAACAGTATGGAGCTTGTAGGAAGCCACCTTATTTGTTCCCAGTTTTTTTATAATTTCATGATGCTAACGGGGAATTTGCCAAAAACACACCCCCCCCTTTCCCTCCCCCTTTCTCCCTCCTCCCCCCCTCCCTCTCTCTCCATCATTATCATAAATAAAAATTGGTCTTTTTTTCCCTGGTATTTCATTAGTGGCTCTCAAATACTGCCCTCTGAGGTACTCAAATACAGTGGTCCCTCTACTGGAGCCCCCAAACCAACAATTATGTAAGTGTATTTTTGGGGGGTTTTTTGTAAGTTTTTTTGGGGTCTGAAATGGATTAAACTAATTTTTTTTTCTTATGGGAAAAAATTTCCTTTGACCCTTGAATAGCCGTCGGGGCAATTAACCCCTTTAAGATTTTTTTTTTTTTTCAAACGCCATCTCCCACCGAGGCAGGGTGACCCAAAGAAAAAAAAACCCAAAAGAAAATATTTTTTCATCATTCAACACTTTCACCTCACTCATACAAATCACTGTTTTTCCAGAGGCTTTTAGATCGACAGCTGGTAAGTCCCTCCCAGTGTTATCACAGACCCCCCCTTTTAAAGTGCAGGCATTGTACTTCCCTTTTCCCAGGACTTGAGTCCAAAAATCAATTAATGGTTTTCCTGAATCCTACAAAATGTTACCCTGCTCACACCTAACAGCCCCAGGCCCCAAAAACCACGTCTCCATTCACCCCTATCAAAAGCTCACACATGCTTGCGGGAAGTCCAAGCCCCTCCCCCACAAAACCTCCTTTACCCCCCCCCCCCCAAACCCTTTTCGGGGGACGACCCCTCCCCCGCCTTCCTTCCCTACAGATTTATCCCTCTCCAAGTCATTCTTTTTGATACATTCTCTAAATGACCAAACCACCTCAACAACCCTCTTCACCCCTTTGACTACTTTTAGTAACTCCACACCCCCAATTTCCAATCAATTTTCGCTTTTACCACACATTGCCCTTATACAGGACATCTCCACTACCTCCAGCCCCCTCGCTGCAGATTTGAAACCCCATGCTTCACACCCATATAAAGTGTTGGACCACTATATTTTGCTTTCCTTTTTTTTGCCTCCGGGGATCTTTTTTTCCCCACAGATACCAACACACCACTCACCTTTTCCTTCATCAATTCTATGGTTAACCTCATCCTTCATAAACCCATCCGCTGAAAAAACAACCCCCCCAAATATCAAAAACATTCACTTTTTCCCATAATTTTTCCTCCAATGTGATACCCAATTTTTTCATTTAAATCGTTTGATACCCTCATCACCTTATCTTATTTTGTTCACTTTCAACTTTCTACCTTACACCCCCCCCAAAACTCGCCACTAACCTTGCAACTTTTCTTTAGACTTCCCAAACACAGTATCATCAGCAAAAGTAACTTTTCAACTCCTATTTTGTTTTAATTTCCCCAATAATTTAATCCCCCCTCCCCCCAACCCCCTAGCATTTATTTTTTACAACCCCATTTAAAAATATATTAAACAACCATGGTGACATTACACAGCCCTGTCTAAGACCTATTTTTTACCAGGAAGAATCCCCCTCTCTCCTACACACCCTAACCTGAGCCTCACTATCCTCATAAAACTCTTTACAGCATTCAGTAACTTACTACCTATTCCATACACTTGCAACATTTGTAAATTGCCCCTCTCCACCTATCATATCCCTTTTTCTAAATCCAAAAATCTGAAAATTTCCCCTCCCTTTTATCTAAATACTTACATATATGCTTCAATGAAAACCCTTGATCTACACATCCCTCCCACTCTAAACCCTTTTGCTCATCTGCAACCTACATCTGTCTTACCCCAATTCTTTCAAAAAAACCCTACCACACACTTTACCTGGTATACTATAAACTTTTTTCCCCTATAATTTTACAATCTTTTTTATCCTTCCCCTTTATATAAAAGAACATACATGCTTTTGCCAATCCCTGGGTACCTTCCCTCTTTAAACATTTATTAAAAAAAATACCTACCACCCAAATATTTTTCCCCCTGCTTTTAACTTTTTTCCAATCCCATCAGTTCCAGCTGCTTTACCCCTTTTATTTCGTAATGCCTCACACCTCCCTACACTCATCCTGCTCTTCTTCACTCCTAAACGATGTTATACCTCCCTCCAAAATGAAATTACGCCTCCCTTTTTTTTATCGACATTTAAAAATTCCTCAAAAAATTCCCATCTACCCAATACCTCCAGCTCCCCCTCTACTAACTCCCTACTCTGTTTTTAACTAAAATCCATTTGTTCCCTAGGCTTTTCTTTTGTTTTTCTTACTCCCAAAAATTTTTTTGTTTTCAGCAAAATTTTTTACAGACCCCTTCTTTCATCTGCTCTTTTTTGCACTCTCCCCTCTCTTCACCCTTTTTCCTCCATATCTTGATCTTCTATTAACACTGTTTTAAAAAACCCCTGTACCTTTTCTCTTTTATCACACCCTTTACTTCTTCATTCCACCACTCACTCCTCTTTCCCCCTGCCCACCCTCCCTACCAAAACCTCCCCACATTCTAATACTGCATTTTTAAACTATCCCCAACCTCAACCCCAACCTCATACTTGCACTAGCCCCCCCTTTTTGCCAATAGGGGATATCTCACCCCCTTCCTCCTCCCCTTTAAATTTTTACACTTTACCCTCTCTTACTTGCTGTTTCCATTTTCTTTTTTTTCCCATCTACCTTTACTCTAACTGTGCACAATAAAAATGATCCATATATCCGTTGCCCTCTATAAACATGTACATACAGTGAACCCCGTCTAACAACACCCCGGGAAAACGTCAATTATGGATAAAATTTGTGTGCTTTTAAGGATTTTTTGGGGTCAAAAAGAATAACCTTTCTTTCTTTCAACACGTCCCCTTTTACCGAGGCAGGGGGGCCAAAAGGAAAAACGAAAATTTCTCCTTTCCCTTTTGTAATATACAGGGGGAAGGGGCACCGCCCCCCGCCCCGGGTTTTTTTGCCTCCCACGAACGATGGCTTAGGGGGAAGAAATTTTGTTCCACTTCCCCCTGGAGATAGACTAACCTCGTGACATTTTTCTTGGATAAATTCGTTTGGAATGGCACTTGAGCAGGCCGGAATGAATTTTGTTTTTTCGGTCCACCTTTTTTTACCCAAAACATAAATTTAAAAAACTACTTTCATTACATGCTATATCATACCTTGTAACATTTATCCTCTTTTTTAAAAAAATATGTATTACTTATTACCAAACTTTTCCAAAATAGCTCAATTAAAGGTTCCCCATTTACATTTACCCCACCCCCCAAAATTTTCCCACTACTCCCTCCCCAACATTTTTCCCACTTTAGCATTAAAATCCCCCCCCCAATTATTTCACTTGGTTCAAAACTCCCCAATCACCCAAAATTTCCCAAAATTTTCTCTTCCTCAACTTTCTTTCCAGGTGCATAAACACTTACTATAACCCACTTTTTACATCCAACTTTTTTTTTTACCCCATAAACCTTGAATTTATACATTTGTATTCCCCCTTTTCCTGTAACTGAAATTTAACAATTCCACTCCTTTTTTAGCCTAACTCTATTTGAAACCCCCGACCTAATCCCTTTTTTTTCTCCCCCCTGAAACTCTCCTACCCCCCTTTAGCTTTGTCTCACTTAAAACCAGGGCATCCCGCTTCTTTTTATTCATAACATCTACAATCATCTCTTTCTTATCATTAAAAAACATCCACGCAATTCAAACATCCCACTTTATTTTCTTTTTTTTCTTTTTTGTAAATCAAGGGAAAAGGGGAAGCCCATTGTTCCCCCGGGATTTTAGTTTACTTTTTCAACACGATCACGGAGGAAAAATTCTTATTCCCCCCCCATGGATATGAAAGGAAAAGAAAAGAAAAGAACTATTAAAATAAAATCAAAAAAACTGATGAGTGATACATAAACGGGACATTATGTGTAAAGGGGGCCAAGTGTGGGGAAAAAGGGAAGACGATCTGAAATCTTGCATGTTTATGAGAAGAAAAAAACACCAAATCCTCCCTCATTAAAAACAAATACAGGCTTTCTTTCACTCCTTGGCTGGACGGTAGTACCTTCCTGGGTGGTTGCTGTTCCCCCCTACTACAATAAAGTACCATGAGGGGTACCATTTATATTAATGCATTGATAAAACTGTTGAAATAATAATTAATATATGAGAAAATAATTTTGCCTTGTGATCCCAGCCCAAAAAAGGAAATAAACAAAATCTTTAATTTTTAAATATTGCCTAATCACTTTAGAAATCTATTGAGGATGAACTAAAAAAAACTGTGATTTTTTTAAAGCGTTTTTTTGTTTTATGCCTTTTTTGATGATTTTTTCCCTTTAACAAATCAGCTGTTTTTTTTATTCACCATGTGTGTATGAGTGTCAGGTATTGGGTAACTGTTAGGGACTTCATTAATCCCCTTAATTTTTTTCTCAATGCTATAAGTACCCCAGTTTCACCGAACCCCGCCCCAGGGGGCCCCCCAAACTCAACTGGCCGAAAGTCGAACTAAAAATTTCCCCATAAGAAATAATAAAATTAATTGTTCCCCCCAAAAATATTCACAGAAAATTCATTTTTAAAGAATAAATACTATAGTTTCACAAAACAGAAAACAATGAAAAATTAATAAAAAACACTAATTTTTGGATAAAAACATTTAAATCAGTTTTTTTTTTGAAGACTTTTGGATATGAGAGGCGGGAGAGTTTGTTAGGGCGGAAAGATAGTACTTAAATTTGACACTATTATCAACCAGGCTTATTTTAAAAAATTCATCTAATGAAAAATAAAAATTTTAAACCCCTTTCGTTATGGTCAAAAGTACTTTTTACGCACTGGGGTTTGGGGGATTAGTACGCCAAATTTCCCCCTCAAATCAAGCAGAAACAGGCGTTAGGCCTGATATGATAGAATGGGTCAGTGTGCGAGTATAAAAATTCCTGCACCACACAGTATGAGGAAAAAAAATCTGACCATGTTTTTTTTTAAAAACCCACTTGGTCTATTTTCGAGGTATTTATGCTTGTATTCTCGTTTTCTTAGTCTCATTTTATAGAATAGATGAAAATTACAGAAATAGAGATAATTTTTACTGGTTTCCATGACAAGTACCTTGAAACTGAGAGCAAAGAGGGAAAATGTTTATTTTTGGGCCCATGTTCAGGAGTAAAAAAACACACCATGCGTCCCAAAACACATCAACTGGAGTCTAATGTTCTTCAAAGTCCTTTTATATTATTTATCCATTTTTTCAGTGATGCAGTTGTATACTACATAACAGTAAATCTTTTATTTTTTGAGAATAAAAATTCAAAATGGAAAGCAAAAGTAATGTAAGATGGGCGTGACTAATGAACAGAGAAGATGTTATTTTTGTGCCAGGAATGTCTGCCTTGTTTATTATTGACCATTTTTAAATTGGCATCGTTTGAAATTTTGTGAAATTGGCCCAAAATTTCCATTTTCTGAATATTTTGGGTAGTTGAAATTTGGGAAAAGGAGTTTTTGTACCAATCGATAGAAGAAAGGAGTTCAGCAAATATATAATTTTAGTAGAATGAAACATTGAATTAAAAAGGCTAAAGGGCGAAATGCCGTGGGAAATGTCATGGATACCCTTTCTTAAAAATACCGTTTTTTTCGATCAAATTTCATAATTTTGGTGGCGAGACCGGAAAAAAAATTCTCTATCATTCCATAAGATTTTTTTTTTTTTAAAATTTGTGGACCCTGAGAACGAGTTTCAAAAGACCCCTTGGACCCCCAAAGGGTTTAACATAGAAACATGGTATGTATACTCTAGAATGAATAAAAAATGTCATTATGTATGGGGGACTGGCAGTAGTGTTATTGTTGTTGGGTTTATAAGGGACTGACCATAAGCCGTCATATAGTGGTTTGGGGGGTGCGGGCAGAAGCCACCACCACTATTCACACAAACAATGTACAGGAACCCCGAAAAACGTGATTTCCGTTCCCGAGAGTCTGCCAAATTGAAAATTCCCATTTTCAAAACCATTTTCCCCATAAGAAATAATGTAAAAAAAATTAATCCGTTCCAGACACCGAAAAGTATTAACAAAAATTTTTTTTACACATTAAATATACATTTAATTACACAGAAAACAATGACACATGAAGAATTAAAGAATAATAACTTGACACTTACCTTTATTGAAGAGTTCTTGATGTGTGGAAGATGGCAGGAGGGGAGAGGAAGGAGGAGTTGTTATTGTTTGGAAGGGAACCCCCTTCCATTAAGACTTCAGGTACCAAGACCTTTTCCTCTTTGTTTTTTACTGCCACAGTACATTCATTACTTACTTTAAAATATTTGTAGTCTTAATGTAGGGAGAGAGGTGTGTAGTATTTATTTGTAGGAATTCAGTGTGGGGCCTGTAGACGTAGGTACACGTATGCAGCCTCCTCGGTGATACACAGCCATATTATTACAGTGTTCACTTAGTTTAATCGTTTCTAACAACTACCTTTAGATGCCATCATAAACAAAGGTAGAAGTAATGAATAATTCATGCCGAGAATTGTAAACAAACGCGTATGAAGGGCTGTTTTTGCACCAGACGCCAGTTTTTCAACGCTGCATCAGAGAAACGCAATGTTTTCTCTCCCCCCTGACTAACCACTGTTAGCAATAAACATTGTATCAATGTTTATATTCTATATGATATGTAACGTGTTTTTTATATAATTTTGAAGAAAATATAGATGGAGTAAAAAAAATGTCTATATTAACCTAAAATAAAACATTTAACCTAAAATAAAACATTTAACCTAAAATAAGACAGTTGTTTGAGCTTGGTGTGGGGAAGACCTGCTGGTTTGTGGAAGTACTCTGGCTGGTTTGTGGGGAAGTACTGGCGGGTTTTGTTTGGGAAGTACCCTGGGTGGTTTGTGGGAAGTACCTTGGCTGGTTTGTGTGGGAAGTCCTTTGGCTGGTTGTGTGGGGAAGTACCCTGGGTGGTTTGTGGGGAAGTACAGTGGCCCCCCGGTTTCGTAAAACTTCACTCCTGAAGTCTGCTCAAGCGCCATTACCGAAAAAATTTACTCCCTTAAGGAAAAATGTCACGTAGGTTAGTCTATTTCAGACCCCCAAAATACACTTCCACAGCACTTACAATATTATACTTACATAATTGTACGTTTTCCCGGGTTTACGAAACTCGGGGGTCCACTGTACCCTGGCTGGTTTGTATGGGGAAGTACCCTGTCTTGTGTGTTCTTTCTGAATTCTATCGTTTTTCCCGCTCTTCTTTAGCAAAGAGCTGGCACTAGGAGCTTTCTTTGGGCCCATGGTGGCTTATTTAGCAGTTGCAAGCACTAAAACGAATGAAATATTAAGAATGTATTGTATGAATGAGTGAGGTGATCGTCACTCACCGAGATACAATGCCAGACTGACTTGAATGGTGTTTGTGTGGCCGTGGTGGCTGGAGGCCGTTCAGACGTGTTCATACGATTGCCGATTTTAAAGCCAAATCACTAAAAACAAGCCAATACATATTTTGACGAAAAGTTAACGATTTTCAAATTTCACGATATTCAAGAGGGATGATTTTCAAGGGTCTACTGTATGTAATTTATAAATAAGAAATATTTACACTCTATAAATAAGAAATATTTACACTTGCCTTGGAAGAGATGGTGGCAGAGGGCGGCATTGGTCTCAGTGCCCTATATACCTCAAACAACAAAGAAGTTAAGTTTCTGTCGTCATTTTTCTATTGTTTAAACGCTTAACCTTACTTGGTTTCACTTTATCGCTGGCTGGTGCTATAGCCTTTATTGACTCATGCTGCTTTAATATCGTACATATCGTAGAATCACTGAATCACTGAAGAAGGTACATTCTCTCCTCTCTGCCTCCTCCACTTTGGTACAGTGGACCCCCGGTTAGCAATAATTCATTCTAGATGGCTGTTCAAGTGCCATTACCGAACGAATTTGTTCCCATAAGGAATAATGTAAAGTAGGTTATCCGTTCAGACCCCCAAAAATACATTACAAAAGCACTTACAATATTACACTTACATAATTGTTTGAGTTTGAGGTGGTGAAAACTCGGACTCACTGTACTTTGTCATTTTTTCTTCAATTCTATCATGTTTGTCACTTTCTTTACCAAAGGGCTGCCACTATGAAGTTTCTTTGGGCCCATGGTGGCTTATTTCACAGTCACAATCAATAAACAAGCACTAAACACAATGGTTTATTGTGAAATGTTTGGATGAGGTGCAGGGTAATGTTCACTCAGGGATAAACAAAGCTAGACTGGCTACAATGCCTGCGCAGGGGGGTGTACAAGCACAGGAAGGTGGACAGGTCTGGTACGTGGGGTTGAAACTCGGGGAAAAAGGTCCATAGTCGGCTAAAATTGGCCAAAAGCGACCAAACACGAGTTGCCGAACTCAGGGTAGCGAAACTCGGGTCCACTGTACTCTACTTTTATCTTATTGAAGTTATGTAAAAGTACTGTACATATATGTTTACCCCTGCATGCACACACACACACACACAACATTATTATAAAACATCAATTTAAAAGATTATTATTATTTTTCCAGTGTAATGGTTCACCCAAGAAAATTCAACTGAAGTTCCGGCCTCGATCTTATTTTGCCGTTTTTTCCTGATGAATATGAAACATGTTTAGGGGTTGGACCAGCATGTCCTTCAAACACTTGACATCATGGCCATAACTTTCAGGCCAAGGTAACTATGGTGTAACAGTAGTAGTAGTACAGCAAAAGGCGTAGAATTATAGGGATTTGATTTATATGTATAAATGGAAAAGAGGATTAAATAAAGGGGGTGTAAATAGCGTGTTAAAAATATCTAGCCAAGACATGACTCAGCAATGGTTTCAAGTTGGAAAAATTCATCACTGACAGTGACAATGAAAATAATAATTACCACCGCCAGTACCACCTGCTGCCACCTTTCTGTGGACGGGAGATAATGTTTGTTACTAATTTTGCCCTTTTTTGTGAATTTTTAAACATTTCAAAATCTTTTTTGAACTTGACTGCATGTGGCGGGGTTTTGGGATGAAATAACTTTTCACTAGCTTGCTGTTCCGGGGTATGGTAGTGACTGTTTAGTTTGGCTGGGAACCCATACTTGTATTTTTTTGATGGTTTAAGTACTGCATACTTTGATGCAGAGTCCCAGGTTTTTAACCCCGCTAGGGGAACCGAGATTTTTTTTTTTAAACAAACGGGCCCGTACCCCACCAAGGGGGGTTGCCCAAAAAAAAACAAAATTTTCCCCTTTTTTAAATTTAGTAATGTATACAGGAAAGGGATTACTCCCCCTTTGCTTCCAGCATTTAGTTCCCCTTTATAAACAAATGACTTACGGGGGAAAGGAATTCTTTCCCATTTCCCCATGGAAAACAGTGGCCCCCTCGCTTTCGAACATAATCCTTTCCCAGGAGCTTGTTCTTAACAGGGGAAATGTTCAAAGGCGTTTTAAATATTTCCCAAAGAAATAAGGGAAAATACAAAAACCCGCCCCCTTACTGTCGGGAAAAAGGCTGAAAAAAATAGATTTCCCCGGAAGCTATTATCAACCACAGCTTATTTATCTATCACAATTCATCTAATATGACATAATAAACAATATAAATAACATAAAACCTGATATAACTCTAGAAGGGAATAAAATATGTATGTCATTATGAATGTGGGTGGCTGGGGAGGATGGTGGGGGGGATACTTGGCCCAGCTATGAAAACATCTTCCCATTTTTTCCCTCCTTCAAAATGAAAAGTAAAAAAACGGAGTTTGTAATGCTAACTGATTAGATCACTTCCAGTCGGCTTCACGGAGGAACAGAAATCATCCCGTGTCAGGCTGGTAACAGCAACAACAACTGGTTTGTTTACAAAACTCCCGAACCTTCATTTAATCTTGTTTACTCACCTCGACTCTACATTAAGACTGCCCCCTACCACTCCCCCTCTCACCACCCCCCTCCCCTGCCTCAACCACTGCCTCTACCACCACTGCCTCTACCACCACCCCCCCTCCCCCTGCCTCTCACCCACTCCCTCACCCTGCCTCTACCACCACTGCCTCTACCACCACTGCCTCCCCACCACCCTCTCACCACTGCCTCTACCACTGCCTAAACCCCTGCCTAAAACCACTGCCTCTCACCACTGCCTCTACCACCACTGCCTCTACCCCCTGCCTCCACCACTGCCCCCTACCACCACTGCCTCTACCACCCCCACCTCTACCCCCCTGCCTCTACCCCCCTACCTTTTACTACCACTGCCCCCACCACTGCCTATCCCCCTGCCTCTCACCACTGCCTCAACCATTGCCTAAACCACTGCCTCTCCCCCTGCCTCAACCATTGCCTCAACCACTGCCTCTACTACCACTGCCTCTCACCACTGCCCCCTACCACCACCGCCTCTCACCACTGCCTCTCACCACTGCCTCTCACCACTGCCTTTTACCACCACTGCCTCCCACCACTGCCTCCCACCACTGCCCCTACCCCCCTTTGCCCCTACTCCACTGCCTTTACTACCACTGCCTCTACTACCACTGCCCCCCACCACTGCCTCTCACCACTGCCTCTACCAGCACTGCCTCTACCACCACTACCCCCCCTCCCTCTACCAGCACTGCCTCACCCCCCTGCCTCTCACCACTGCCTCTCACCACTGCCTCTACCACTGCCTCTACCACCCTCTCCCCCCTGCCTCTACCACCCCCCTGCCTCTACCACCACTGCCTCTCACCACTGCCTCCCCACTGCCTCTCACCACTGCCCCCCAACCACCCCCTCTCCCTCTCACCACGCCTCTACCACTCCCTCTGCCCCCTCACCACTGCCCCCTACCACTGCCTCTACCACTGCCTCAACCACTGCCTCTACCACCACTGCCTCTACTACCACTGCCTTACTACCACTGCCTCAACCACTGCCTCACCACTCCCCCTCTCACCACTGCCTTGCATTAATGAACAAACCCCAAACAATTATAATTAAGTGTAAAATTTCCTGGATGAGCGTGCAGGGTATTGTTCTCTGGTGTAAACAACACGGGACTGGCTTTCCACGCCTGAGTGGTGAGGCAAAAACCTGGGCGGACAGGTCTGGGGCGCATTTGTTTGAATAATGATATTTTGTTTGCATGGCGATATGATTTTCTTGTTCTAATGACGATATGCCCCATTGCCGAGCCGTTCGAATGGGGGGGGTCCACTGTAAAGGAAATAAACAAGAGCCAGTAGTAAGAAAATGAAGAAAACCCAAAGGGGGATGTATATAATGGGCCCCCGGGTTAAGGCCCTCCCAAAAACTAACAATTATGTAAGTGTATTTTGTAAGTGCTTTTGTAAATGTATGTTTGGGGGTCCAAAAAGGGCTAATCTAATTTACATTATTCCTTTTGTTAATAAATTCTTTGGTAACGCACTTAAAAAAGATTTCCCGGAACGAATTATGGCCGTTAACCGGGGGTCCACTTAAAAATGTTTGCACATGTTTTGTAGTGTGACCTAAGTGTAAATAAAATAGCAAGACATACCTGAAATCTTGCATGTTAATGAGACAGAAAAAAAAAACCAACAATCCTACCATCATGTAAAAAAAATTACAGGCTTCTGTTTTACACTTGCTTGGCAGGACGTTAGTACCTCCCTGGACGGTTGCTGTCTACCAACCACTACCTAAGGAGAGATATAATGTTATGTATACATATGTTTTTTTTACCACATCAGCCTTTTCCCCCTGAGGAGGGTGACATGAAAAAAAAAACTTTTTCATCATCATTCCTCTGCTGTCTTGCCAGAGGCAATTTTCATTTTCAGTTAAAAAACTGAAAAATCAACATCCCTCCTTCTGAGTGGGCACTGTGCTTCCCATCTTCTGCACTAAAGTCTTGCCAAACGGTTTCCCTGAATCCCTTCATAAATGTTACTTTGCTCATACTCCAACAGAATGTCAAATCATAAAAAAAATTTATCTACACTCGCTCCCATCTAACATGCTCATGCATGCTTGCTGGGAAATCCAAACTCACTGCACACGAAACCTTTTCCTTTTCTCCAACCTTTCCTAGGATGACCCCCACCCCACCTTCCTTCCCCTACAGATTTATGTGCCCACCAAGTCATTCTATTTTTTTTCCATAATCTCGAAATGTTTTGAACCACTTCAACAACCCTTCCTCCCAGATAATACTTTTAGAAACCCTGCCCCCGTTCCCACTCTCCAAGCTATGGATTCTCTGCATTATTTTTTCACCGCACATTTCCCTCAAACCCCGACATCCCATTGCCTCCCGCCTTCTCCTTGTTGCAACATTACCACCCATGTTTTACACCCATATGAGAACATTGGTACCACTAAAATGTTATTTGTTTCCCCAGACTCCTCCCGTGCCCCCTCAACTTTTTTTTTCCCCCCCATCAGTTCTATGATTCACCTCATCTTTCATAGACCCATCTGCTGAAAAAGGTCCCTTCCCAATTCATTCACTTCCTCTATACTCCCCCCCTCCAATCTGTTATCCCAAACTTTCATTACCTAATTTTTTTTTTATCCTCATCACCTTTCTCTTTCCCCCCGTTCAGTTTTTTTAATTTCCTTCTTTTACATACCTTTCCAAACTTGTTCACCAACCTCTGCTGCTACTTTTCAGAATCCCCCAAAAAGCACAGTGTCATCAGCAAAAAGCAACTGTGACAACCCCCACTTTGTGCTATAATATTTATCTTTTAATCAACACCTCTTGCCAATATGCAAGCATTTACTTCTCTTACAACTCCATCCATAAATATATTGAACAATCATGGAGACATCATGCATCCTTGTCTAAGGCCTACTTTGAGTGGGAAATAATCTTACTCTCTCTCCTGCATACTCTAACCTGAGCCTCACTATCCTCTAAAAGTTCTTAACTGCTTTTAGTAACCTACCATCTATTCCATGCACTTGTAACATCTGCCACATTGCTCCCCTATCCACCCTATCATATGCCTTTTCAAAATCCATAAATGCAACAAAACCTCTTCACTCTTATCTAAATACTGTTCACTTATAGGTTCGTGTAGGCCATGGTCTACACACCCTTACCCTTCCTAAAGCCTCGTTGTTCATCTGCAATCCTACTCTCCATCTTACCCTTAATTCTTTCAGTAATAACTATATCATACACTTTACCAGGTATACTCGACAGGCTTATTCCGTATAATATTTACACTGTCTTTCGTCACCTTTGCCTTTATACAAAGGAACTATGCGTGATCCCTTTCCCCTTCTTTCATTCATTTATTAAATAAAAGCACTAACCATTACAAATTATATCCCCACCTACTTTTAGCATTTCTGTCTTTATCCCATCAATCCCAGCTGCTTTACCCCCTTTCATTCTACCCACTGCCTCACACACCTCCTCCACCTCCATCTGGCTCTTCCTCACTCCTACAAGATGTTATGCCTCCCTGGCCAGTGCACAAAATTACAGTTTCCCTATTTTCATCAACATATAACATTTCCTTAAAATATTCCCTCCATCTGTTCGATACCTCCAACTCTTCATCTAAAAACTCTCCTCCTATTTTAAATTGTCAAATCCATTCATACTCTAGGTTTTCTCAACTTATTAACCCTTAAATGGCCCAAACATATACTATATACGTTCACTCGTCCAGTGCCCGAATATTTTGAAATTTTTTTTTTATAAAAATATAGAGCACAATTTTTTTAAATGTTATTGGATAAAAAAAATTTTTTTAGGGTCAGTACTTACCAAGATATGAGGCGGAGAAGGTAGCACTGGATGCTCACCTGACAGCAACAGGAGTCCTGCCGCTTCCCCGAATTGTTGCCGATATACCTTTTTTTCTCTTATATTATTTTATATAATTTTTATGTTCTGATAATTACAATTTAAATAGGTAGTAGGTTGGTAGACAGCAACCGCCCAGGGAGGTACTACCGTCCTGCCAAGTGAGTGTAAACGAAAGCCTGTATTTGTTTTTCATGATGGTAGGATTGCTGGTGTCTTTTTTTTTGTCTCATAAACATGCAAGATTTCAGGTATGTCTTGTTACTTCTACTTACACTTAGGTCACACTACACATTCATGTACAAGCATATTTTATACACACACCCCCCTGGGTTTTCTTCTATTTTCTTACTATTTCTTGTTCTTATTTCCTCTTATCTCCATGGGGAAGTGGAACAGAATTCTTCCTCCGTAAGCCATGCGTGTCGTAGGCGACTAACATGCTGGGAGCAAGGGGGTAGTAACCCCTTCTACTGTATATATTACTAAATGTAAAATGGGAAACTTTCGTTTTCATTTTGGGCCCCACTTCGGTGGGAAGCGCGACGTGTTGAAAGAAGAAGAATTACAATTTATAGTAGTTCTTGTGATTTCATAGCCAATCTTTGTTCTGACACTAATATTAGGTACTGAAATTGTACTCAAATAATAATAATAATGATAGTGCACAATGATAATAATAATAATGATAGTGCATAATAATAATAATAATAATAATAATAATAATAATAATAATAATAATAATAATAATAATACTTTATTGAGACATGTAACAATTACATGGTAGACAAGAAATATAGTTAGTAATGAGATGATGATGATGATAAAGTGAATAATAAAAATTTGATAGTGCATATTAATAATAATAATAAATAATAATAATAATGATAAGTTCCATTGAAGCATTATGAAAGATGTGCCCTGCCTTATCTCCACAAATGACTGTGGTGACATTTGATGGGGGGTGAGCATAGTCTAATTTTTTCTTATCAGTCCACTAATGACAGTGGTGACATTTGATGAGCTTACACTGCTTGCTTTATTTGTGTTACACAAACCTGTCTGTCTGTCTGTCTGTGTGTCTGTCTTTCTGTGTGCCTGTGTGTCACCTTCTTTCTGTCTGCTTGTCTCAGAGAGTAGCTCATGAACCAACTGGTATTACACACGATCCAGGGACAGTATAGCACTTTTCTGGATTTTTAGTTATCCCAGGTAATTTACACTATGTATTTACATGTGTTCCTGTGAGATAGAGACAAAGAGACAGAATAGATACAGACAGACAGACAGACAGAGATAGGGGACAGCCAATCAGGTAGCCAGTGGCCAGCCAGGTGGCCAGCCAGCCAGCCAGCCAGCCTGCTGACATCACTTTCCACTTAAAGGGAGTGTTAATATGACATGACATCAGTGAATCCTTGGTGTTTTTCCGCACTGTTTGCTCTAGCTGGCGCTCAATTTAACTGGTGCTCCCACAAGGTACTAAGTGGTCCCAGATTTTTTTAAAACAGCGCACACTGAGGTGTTAAGACCCATTCTATGCTGACCAGGCATCTCAAGCCAATCGTGCCAAATTTGGAGGCAGGAAAAATAAAACGTATATATACATTTGGGGCAGTAGCGGTATGAACGTGTATATATCTTTGGACCGTTTAAGGGTTAATCTCACTCCAAAACTTTTTCTTGTTCTCCCGCAAAATTTGTTGATAGCATCTCACCCATTCTTTCATTTGCTCTCCTTTTACATTAATTCACCACTCTCTTAACCCCTCTTTTTTTTTCCATATACTCCTCCCTCCTTGTATCACTTCTACTTTGTAAAAAAACCCCTCATATGCTAACTTTTTTCCCCTTATCTCACCATTCCATCAATCACTCTTCTTTGCTCCCACACCCCTTTCTTTTAACCACACACTTCTGTTGTACAATCTAACACTACATTCTTAAATTTACCCCATACCTCTTCAACCTCATTACTTATACTCTCACTAGCAAAGTCATGGAGAAGATTATCAGGAAAAAAGTGGTGGAGTACCCAGAAAGGAATGAGCTTATCAATGGCAACCAACGCAGATTCAGGGCGGAAATCCTGTGTCACAAACCTACTGGAGTTCTATGACAAGATGACATAAATAAGACAAGAGAGGGGGGGTAGGTAGATTGCATTTTCTTGGACTGTAGAAGGCTTTTGACATTTCCCACACAAGAGATTAATGCAAAAGCTGGAGGACCAGGAAGGTATAACAAGGAAGGCACTGCAGTGGATCAGAGAATACCATACAGGAAGGCAGCGCGAGTCATGGTATGTGAATAACATGACGGAAGGAATAGACTCAAAAGTGTGTCTGTTTGCAGACAATGTCAGGTTTGAGGAGAATTCAATTGGAGGAGGACCAGGCAGGGCTACAAAAGGGGTCTGGACAGACTACAGGCTTGGTCCAGCAAATGGCTCCTGGAGTTCAACCCCGCCAAATGCAAAGTCATGAAGATTGGGGGAAGGGTGAAAAGACCTCAGACAGAATAATCTGGGGGGCCCAAAGACTACAAACCTCACTCAAGGAAAAGGATCTTGGGGGTGTATAACACTGAACATGCCCTAAAGGTGCACATCAAAAAAACCCCTGGCATATGGGCGACTAAAAAACCTAAGAACAGCTTTCCCGATATCTCAGTAAGGAGTTGTTCAGGACTCAGTCCCTGTGTACATCAGGCCCATTTGGGTAGCAGCACCAGTTTGGTACCCACCCTGGCCAAACACATAAAGAAATTGAAAAGTGCAAAGGTTTGCAGCAGACAAGTCCTGGATTTAAAGGGGGCATTTCCTTCGAGGAGATTTTAAAGGGAAATCGACCTGTCGACACTGGGGACAGGAGAGATAGGGAATGATAACAACATAAAATACTGAGTGGAATTGACAAGGTGGACAGGACAGGATGTTCCAGAGAGGGGAAAATCAAAAAGGGGGTCTTAAATTTGAAGACTCAAATGAGTCACGGGGATGTTAGGAAGTATTTCTTCAGTCATAGAGTTGTCAGGAATAATAGTCGGGAAATGATGTAGTTGAGGCAGGACCCATGCATATTTTTAAGAAGAGGTATGATAAAGCTGTGGAGCAGGAGGTGACCTAGTAGTGACCAGTGAAGGGGGGGGCCCAGGCTGTGACTCCCCCCTTAAAACCCAAATTGGGTAGTACACAAACACACATTCATACATACACACACACACACACACAAAAATGTATTTATTTACTTGTTTAATTTTTTTTATTGTGTTGTGATAGTTTATTTTTTTTTATTTTGTTTTTCATGGGAGTTAGAGTTGGTTTAAGAGAACAATCTTAGTTAATCAACAAACAATTATCTTTGTAAGTAACACTTATTTAAACATAACATATATTTATTTAAAAAACAGACATTTAAACAACTGCCTTATTTTAGCTAAATGTAACCAACCTTTTCTCATTTGTTTTAGGGCAGTTAAAGTCTTAGATCAAGTTACTATGTAAAAAAATCACTTTTTTTTTTTTTTAAGGGGTTAATTTTTTTTAAAAAAAAGGGAAAAATTTTGATGCAGTATACTTTTACAGGGGGAGAACAGCCAATGGCTGGGAGCCCTCAGCAGGTGGAGGGCAGCCAGTGGCGGGAGACCATCAGCAGGTGGAGGGCAGCCAGTGGCTGGGAGACCATCAGCAGGTGGAGGGCAGCCAGGGGGAAAACCTCCCCGCAGGTGGAGGGCAGCCAGTGGCGGAGACCATCAGCAAGTGGAGGGCAGCCAGTGGCTGGGAGACCATCAGCAAGTGGAGGGCGCCAGTGGGTAGGGGACCTTCAGCTTCTTTATCAGACAGTGGCTCTCCTCTACAAACTTCTCCACTTTTTTGCCAATCAGTGGAGAATTGCCTTTGTCAGCAAAAGGCCAGTTCCCAAAATAAATTCAAGCGAACTGCAAATACTGTTAACAATACTAGTAACAGTATAATGGAGGCCAGGGAGGAGAACACACTAACTCTTTTATTGACAATAGTGGGTACCTTGGGCTCTGGTTTTTTTTTTGGTGTTAAGTCTTGCCCCTTTTACCATGGAATGGTAATAAGAGTGAATCAATAATGCCATTGTTTGCAACTGTAACGAGAATGCTATCATCCTCACTGTTCGGAAGGAGGGTCCCAATAAAAAGTGTTTTAATTTTTAAAAGCTGAATACAGTGGACCCCGGTTTTCGCCCAGAATGATGTTCAAGTCCATTCCCAAACAAATTTATTCCATAAGGAATTAAAAGTAGACTAGTCCTTTTAGACCCCCAAAAATACATTACAAAAGCAAAAAAATACACTTACATAAAAAGGGGGAGTTTGGAGCAGGAAACACGAGGTCCACTGTATATTGTAAAAAAAATCAGTGGCCCTCACCCAAGAGTATTCCATAAACAGCAAAGTGTGGGCTTTTGCAAATATTTCCCCCATGTGGGGCATTTCCCCCGTGGAGCTGTACCAGACCTTCCGCCCCCTTTTGCCAGGATGAAGGTCTAGCATTGTTTTTCCATTGAGGAACATTACCCAGCATGCTCTTTCAAACATTCCAAAAACTTTTTTTGTATTTTTGGTGGTTTAGTGATTGTCACTGTGAAATAAGTCACCATGGGTCCGAAGCTTCCTAGTGTCACCCCGTGGTAAAGAGAGGAGGGAAACCCTGAACAAGAAAGTGAGAAAAAATAAATGGTGTACGTGTGAGTGAGCTTGCCAGGATGTCAAAAAAAGCACATCACTTGCCACTATCCCAAAGAGAAATGAATCAAGGAAGCTAATGTTGCAAAAGGGTTGATATGTTAACGAAAAAAAGATTGAAAACAGGGGTGAGGTTTAGAAGTTTTTGATGGTTGGGTAAACAATAAACAATTAGCAGGTGATAGTATTTCCCCGGTGATAATTTGTGAAAAAGGGAAAGGTCCCCTTAGTGCTTAAGGAAATTTATTCCAAGTGAACGATGTGCAAAGTTTTGTTGAAAAACACCACCCTGAGCAAGCTGAAATGAGCCATCTGTAACCACTTCAGTGACAGAGCCATGTTGCACTTCAGGAAAATATTAGTCGCCAGAAACAGAGGACTGTGGACAGTTATTTCACGAGGCGGGGACCCAGGACTCTCAAGCTGGTCCTAGTGGCACTAAAAAAAAAAGGGGGAAGTAACCCCAGATAAGGATTTGTTCCCAAGTCCTTTTGGAGAACCCCCCACCCAAACACTAACACCCTCCCCCTTTCGCCTCCCTATCTTGAGATGCCTGCAACTCTCTTCAATAAAGGTAAAAATGTTATTTATATTATATTTTTGTGAATATTTTTGGGGGGAACGGTTAATTTTTTTTACATTATTTCTTATGGGGAAAAAAGGTTTCAAATTATGAGCAATTCATCTTAAAAGCTAGCTCCTGAAAGGATTTTTGTTGTGAGGACCACTGTAATGTAAAAAAATACAATGGACCCTCGTTATATAATTATTCCCGAATGTGTTTTGGGGCCCTTTGAAGAAATTTTTTCCCATAAGGACAAATGTAAAAGATTAGTCCGTTTAGACCCCCAAAATATACTTACAAAAGCACTTACAAAAAAAACACTTACATAATTGTTCGAGTTGGGAGCAGTACGAAATCCGGGGAAAATAAGTAAGTAAGTTTATTGGTATGTATACACAAATGTACAGTTACATAGATTATCATACATAGCAGATATGTGTAGAAAACCTAGGATAACCCAAAAAAATCAGAGTGACTTATTTTATTGGGTCCACTGTATACTGTAAAAATACAAGTATACAGTGGACCCCAATTCGGTCATAATTCATTCCCGAAGGCTTTTAATGCCATTACCAAATGAATTTGTTCCCATAAAGGGAAAAATGTAAAGTAGGTTAGTCCGTTTTAGACCCCAAAACTACACTTCAAAAACAATTACAATAATACACTTACAAAATGTTCGAGTTTTGAGGTGATCGAAATGGGGTCCACTGTCTGACCATCCGACTTACAACCCAGCTTTGGGTTGACCAACCGGCTAAGTCAAAATGGAAAAACGTCGAACCTTACAAAATTGCCGACATACTGGGTAAATATAATTCTTACATCATATTTCTTTTTTCTAAATATTTTACTACTGTATATGCTGCCAGATGTATGGTCTTAAGTACAAGTGGTTGTATTTGAGCAGGTCGTAAGTCAGTTTATCTTGTACAGTGGTCCCATATCGTAAAAAATTCCTCCAAAACCTGCTCAAGTGCCATTACGACGAAATTTTCTCCCTTAAGGAAAAAAGTCACGTAGGTTAATCAATTTCAGACCCCAAAAATACACTTCCACAAACGCTTACAATGATATACTTACATAATTATGCGATTTCCGGGGTGTACGTAACTCGGGGACCACTGTATATTGTAAAAAAATATATTTTAAGAATATTTTTTTCAACACATTAAGCCTGTCTCCACCGAGGCAGGGTGTCTCAAAAGAAACACTTTCACCATCATTCCATTCAGCACTTTCACCATCATTTAAACATAATCACTGTCTTTGTAGGGCTCTCTCCAGATACAATGAGAAAAAGGGGCTACTAGCTCATTGCTCCAACATTTTAATTAGTTTCAACAAGCATGCCTTATGGAGGAAAGATTCTTATTTCACTTCCCCATGGATATAGAAAGGAAAATAATAAGAACAAGAACTATTAAGAAAATCTAAGAAAATTCAGATGAGTGTGTGTGCATACACGTGTATACATGCATGTGTAGTGTGACCTAATGTTAAGTAAAGTAGCAAGATATATTTGTTATCTTGTGTGTGTTTATGAGGAACAGAAAAAGACACCAGCGCTTCTACCATTATACTCATAAATACAGGTTTTGTAAGAATACATATTGTAAGAATCTTCTTCTTTCAACAAACTGACCTTATCCACAAAGCAGGGTGGTCAAAATGAAAAATTGAAAGTTTCTCCTTTGAAGTTAGCAATACAGCCTCTCCTTACTTAGCGACAGAGTTCCATTCCTGAGACCATCGTTAAACGAATTAGTCGCAAGTGAGGGAGCATGCTATAATGGTACAGTGGACCCAGTTTCGTCTGCTCAAACCGAACAATTATGTAAGTGTATTTTTTAAGTGCTTGTGTAAGTGTACTTTTGGGGTCTAAAGGACTAATCTAATTACAATAGACTGTATGGGAACAAATTCGTTACGTATGCACTTGAACAGCATTCTGGAGCAATTATGACGTTAACGGGAGTCCACTGTAGTGAGTTTGAGTCAGCCATCTTTGATATTATTTTAATGTCACCTTTGCACCATTTATAACATTTCTGGTATATTTTTAAATGTTTATAAAGTAATGTATATTGAAATAAACAAGAATAGGGGAAATCAGCTCTAATATATATAAATTCCTTGAATTCCTTGCCTCATTCTTTATAATTTCGAAATGAAAGACTTCGGTTGAGATCTGAGCGTAGTGTTTGTTCTGTGTGTGTGTGTGTGTGTGTGTGTGTGTGTGTGTGTGTGTGTTTTGTGTTGTGTGTGTGTGTCCACATCCACATCCTCAAGACGGACGTCCATTCAGAGAGGAGGGCGTACATAAACAGAAGTACGGAGGCTTGAATAATACATGCCTGGCCCTTCTGGAGTTGTCTTCGGTGTGAGTGGGTGATTATGATTTAAACCTATTATCTCCTTCACTACTGTGCCTTCTGGTCTTCTCTCTCTCTCTCTCTCTCTCTCTCTCTCTCTCTCTCTCTCTCTCTCTCCCCCCCCAAGACAGTTATAAATTTACACTTACTGTTAATCTTTTTCTTGGCCTAGTTCTTGAGTATCCGCGTGCTCTTGAGCTACCCTCCACAGGATGGGTATGTGGTGCAAAATAAACTAGCTGCCACTTGTTAGCCTCACCCACCACAACACTCTCGTGGTGTCACTGTCTTTAGGTGCCCCTGGATCCAGTGACGCAAGCACCTGGTGACAGAAAACAGAAGTATTGTACTGGATTAAATATCGACATGGTTATATGCTAATGTGTGTGTGTGTGTGTTTACTCACCTATTTGTGGTTGCATGGGTCGAGTCTTGGCTCCTGGCCCCGCCTTGTCGCTGGTTGCTACTAGGTCCCTCCCCTGCTCCATTAGCATTATGGTCTATCTTCTTGTTAGTTAGTTACCATTCTGTCCAGGCACTTCGATTAGACACTAGGCCTTTATATGTGTGTGTAGGAAACACTTCGAAATTTTTTCGCCGCCAGTAAACCCCGGCCCTCCTGCGTGAACAAATTTGGACCGGGCCCCACCGGGCTGTGTGTTTAGTTCCATTTTGTCCTAGGGCACATGTCGATTAGACACTAGGCCTGTCATTGTGTGTGTGTGTTGTATTCACCTTTTGCTCACCTATTTGTGGTTGCAGGGTCGGTTGGGCCCTCCTGGCCCCGCCTCTTCACATTGTACTAGGTCCTCTCTCCCTGCTCCAGAGCTTTATCAAACCTAGTGTTAAAACTATATGATTCCTGCCCCACTATGTCGCTTTCAAGCATTCCACTTCCTGCAACTCTATGACTAAGAAATACTTTAACATCCGACTCATGGGAGTCTTCAACTTCCCAATTGTGACCCTTGTTTCTGTGTCCCTCTCTGGAACATCTTGTCTCTGTCCACCTTTCTTTCTCCAGTATTTTATATGTCGTTATTCTCCCTAACCCTCCTGTCCTCAGTGTCGTCAGGCCGATTTCCCCCTTTCTTCTAGGACTCCTTAGCTCTGGGTGTCTTGTTGAAAACCCTTTTGCACTTTCTCTAATTTCTTGGGGTCTTGACCAGGTTTGGTTCCAAACTGGTGCTGTCCCAGTATGGGCCTGACGTATATGGTATACAGAGTCTTGAATGATTCCTTAGTAGGTTTGGAACGCTATTTTAGTTTGCCAGCCGCCCGTATGCTGCAGCAGTTATCTGATTGATGGTGCCTCGGAATGTGTCGGTATTATACTCACCCCAAGATCTTTTTTTTTTGAGTGAGGTTTGCAGTCTTTGTCACCTAGACTATACTCTGTCTGCGGTTTCTTTGCCCTTCCCGATATTCATGACTTTACATTTGGGGGTTTTAAAGGGGCCAGTTACTGGACCAGGCTTGTGCCTGTCCAGGCCTTTTAGTCTGCCTGATCCTCGACTGATTTGATTCTTCTCATTAACTTCACTCATCTGCAAACAGGACACTTTGTACTCACCTAATTGTACTCACCTAATTGTGGTTGCAGGGGCGAGACTACCCTGGCCCCGCCTCTTCACTGTCCGCTACTGGGTCTCTGCCTCCTGCCCAGGCTTTATTATACCTTGTCTTAAAACGTATAGTTCCCCCCTCCACTATATCGTTCCTAACTATTCCCCCTTCCCGACTACCATGGCTGAAGAAATGCTTCCTAACATCCCTTTGACTCATCTGAGTCTTCAGCTTCCCGTTGTGCCCCTGTTTCTGTGTTCCTTCGGAACATCTGTTATCTCCTTTGATTCCAAGAGTATTTTGTATGTCTTTATCATGTCTCATCTAACCCTTCTGTCCTCCAGTGTTGTTAGTCCTATTTCCCTCAACCCTTCATAGGACAGTCCCCTGAGTTGTGGAACTGCCTTTCCCAAAACCTTTCACTTTTCTTTGCGACGGTTGCCAGGGTGGGTTCCGACTGGTGCTGCATAATCTAGTATGGGCCCGATTCACGGTGTACAGTGTCTTGAACGATTCCTTGTTAAGGTAACAACGCTAATCTTAGGTTGCCAGTCGCCCATATGCTGCCTGTTATCTGGTTAGTGTTTCCCGGAGACGTGCTTGGGTTATACTCACCCCAAGGTCTTTCTCCTTTGATGAGGTTTGTAGCCTTTGTCCACCTGCCTGATCTTCAGCGGTCTTTTTTGCCCTTCTCCGATCTTCATGACTTTGCATTTGGTGATTAAATTCGAGAAGCCAGTTGTTTTGTGTGTTGTGTGTGTGTGTGTTGTGTTGGGTATTTTTATGTATGTATTATGTATGTATGTATGTATGTATGTATGTATGTTGTTGATGTATGTATCGATGCCGCTTCTAATGAAGCAGTCCACTCCATTTAGAATACCGCCTCTTATACCGGGGAAAAGCCGCTAGGGAGTGGCCATCTTCCTCTGTTGCTGAAGTCAACCATCTCATTGTAATGTCCCTCTTTCTCCACCTCTCACACCACCTGCCCCCCCAACCCACCCCATACATATAGGGTATTCTAGGGGGAGTGGACGGTACATACACGGCAGTCGGAGGGAGAACCCAGCAACCTGAAACCTGGAGAATGATGGTGTTCTCTTGAGCTTAAATTGGATTAGTATGAGTGGGAAAAAGTGTGAATAAGTGAATAAGTTAGAAGAGGATAGATGGTGCCTGGGACAATCCCCAGTATATATAGGGGAGTGAGGGTGAGGCATATGGTGACCTGAAGAGTGACATGTTAGGATGAGGAAGGTAGACAACGTGATCACGTGACTTTGTGTTTTAGGTAGGTGGGCTTTTCCGGTTGAGTTCATATATGTTAATGTTTTTTTTAAAATTTTTTAGTTTCCAATATTATGTTCTATGGTTTGGTGACAGCGTTGAGGATTCCAGTCATCGTTGTCGTCTAAGATCTTTTGGGGGACGAGCTTTATCTCATCCCAATTATCAAATGTCCTGTGGGTCCCTGTGGGGACACGGCGTACCAAGTCGTCTCTGTTTACTGGCGTTTTGATGTTCGTTCAGGCGGACTGAAAGATTTCTTCCTGTTTCTTGGGACAGTATCCACAGGGGATGGTATAGACGCCGCTGTGGAAGAAGGGTGGAGGCTACGTTTCATAGTGGGTCTTTGAAGGTGATGGTTTATGGTAACATTTATGTCGCTCTTAGCAAAGTACCTGGAAGCGTGGCACCATCACCCAGACAACCGTACTGTTAGGGGGCTGTTCCATGGGGGACTTGTTAGGATGGCTTGTGCCTTGAGTCTGCAATACCGGATAAGAAAGATGCACGAAGACGTTAAGGCTTTCTTATGGATACATTCTTCGAGGAAAAAGAGCTGAAATGCGAAAAGCTCTCAAGAGCCAATAAACCACGGTAGGTTGGGATTGAACTGCGGCTGTGAGTCGTAAACTCGCTGGCCTGGAGTTTTAAGACTCACCTGCCACAGTTCAATCCCACCCATTTTTTGCAATCGTTTCATTACGATTTCGTGAGTCAACAATAAGGACACCTCTTTTAGTGCGGTGTCTTGGTACGAATAGAAATAGTATAGGATCATCCTTGTTGGTAGGTTTTCATACATCTTGAAGAGAAGTTTGTCAGTGTCGGGACACCTGCACACGAGGACGTCCAGGAAACCAAGTTTGCCGTCCTTTTCGAGTTCAAGTGTAAACTTTATTAAAGGCTCGACAGCATTGATCTTGTTGAGGATAGAAAAACCAATATAGCGTCAGGTATCTTAGCCAGGAAATTGTGTTGGGAATGAGGGTGCTAAATTACTCGGCCTCTAGGTTCTTCATAAAGAGGTTGGCGATGACAGCACCCAGTGGGCTTCCATTGCCATCCCAAAGCTGTATATGGCATTTGTCCTGATACTTGAAGAGGTTAAAATTAACACAGAGATCCACTAGACTGATGAAATCAGGTCACCGTATGTCAGTCACCCTCCCTCCGCCTATGTATACTGTCTTTTAACTTCTGTATGCTAGAAGTGATCAGAACCCACGACCGAAACGTTTTCTAATAAATATGTCCTAGTGTTTGCTTACGCGTGTCTCTAAACCAATTTGTCGGTATATATTACCAAGCTTTATACCAGGATAGATGGTGCCTGGTGCCTCCAGTATTGGTTAGGAAGTTAGAAGAGGATAGATGGTGCCTGGTGCCTCAGTATTGGTTAGGAAGTTAGAGAGGATAGATGGTGCCTGGTGCCTCAGTATTGGTTAGGAAGTTAGAGAGGATAGATGGTGCCCTGGTGCCTCAGTATTGGTTAGGAAGTTAGAAGAGGATAGATGGTGCCTGGTGCCTCAGTATTGTTAGGAAGTTAGAAGAGGATAGATGGTGCCTGGTGCCTCAGTATTGGTTAGGAAGTAGAAGAGGATAGATGGTGCCTGGGAGATTACCTCAGTATTGGTTAGGAAGTTAGAAGAGGATAGATGGTGCCTGGGAGATTACCTCAGTATTGGTTAGGAAGTTAGAAGAGGATAGATGGTGCCTGGGAGATTAGTTTAGTTATGTAGTTCAAAGAAAGAAGAAGACAACAGTCACGGATAGGTTCTCACCTTCACTAGTTTATCTTGTGTTGTGAAGGATATTAGAGAAAGCAAGTCTGGTAGATCCTCCTGGTTTCTTAACCTCCCTTCAGGTTGTCCTCTCCTCACCAGGTTATCCTTACCCCCGTCTCTCCTGCTTTCTCTACACTCCTCCTTTTGGAATTTAAATTATATTATTATTATTACTGTATTCATGAAAGCTAAGAACTTAGGGTTCAAACAACGCTCTGAGAATGGAATATATTCAGGAGCTATCCGAGAAAGCGGAAGGTGGCTCAAATTCCTTGGATCATGAGCCCTTCAGGATGAAGGAGTCTCCTCTGATGGGCCCGTGGGACCCGAGGAATCAAAGACGTCGGTGAGCCACACAGCTATTGGGAAATACTTTTTTCAGCCTCGTAGTAAATGGAACAAACCAAAGGGATAGTAGACGCGAACACCATCACATCTAGAATACGTATGTATTGGCCCCCTTGCAGGAGTCGATGTATGGCTCTACAAGCACAACTAGATGGACAAATACTACACACACACACACACACACACACACACACACACACACACACACAACAGAAGAGGTATGATAAAGATAATGGAGCAGGAAGAGTGATCTAGTAGCGGCGAAGGCGGGGCCAGAAGCTGTGAATCGGCCCCTTCAACCACAACTAGGTGAGTACACACACACACACACAGAGGGGTGACTCGTATCATTGTTTGCAGGAAGAGGGCAATGTAGAGTTGAGTACGTCTTACATATCGAGTTCTCTCAGCACACTCATCGTGCGACTGTTGTGGAGGTATTTTGCACCGTCTGCCAAGTCTCTTGCCATCAAATGTAATGCTTTCTGTGTTAAGGTTGTGTCAGTTCTCCAGGATCTTCCAGGTGTAGATTATGATGTATCTTCATTCTATGTTCCAAGTACAGTTATAAAGACTAAGCATTCCCAGTAGTTTAGATATTGGAATTTATGCTGGTAGTGAAGGTCCTCTGTAGTTGTCAGCCCAGCAGTCTCGCCTGCCTTGAAGAGGTCGTCAGTATGTACCAGTGTGCCAGCCTGGGAAAGCAAGTGACGTGAAAGTAACATTTTGGCTTGGGATCTCGTTTGAATGTTCTAATTATCCCGTCTATAATCGTATTGCTGTAGTGATAGCACATAATTGATTCTTCAGTGTGAGATCCTCTGACATTATCACTGCCAAGTCTCAGATTGAGTTTTCGCTCTATTGAATGATTCGACTCTGTCTTGTATTCAGTTCAGCCTTTGTTTCTACCATTCTTCCATAGCGGAGCATCTGAAATTTTCCTATTGAATATATTGTTGTCTGTGGCCCATTAGAATGCTTGATTTATATTCCCTTGGAGATTGCTGTGTCCTCGTTGGACGCCACTCTTAAATATTCTGGCGTCATCAACTATGATTTATGTCGTTTTTGTGTTGGTTATGAAAAGGAGAAACAAAAGTGGGAAGTAGCTTTAAGGAACAAAGTTTTTAGCTGTGACAGCCTCTGACTTCCTCTGTTCACTGGCTTTTATTTGTCAGGAAGTTACATATTCATTCATATACTTTTCCAGTTATTCCTTCCAGCTTTTTTGTGCTATCATCCAGGGCCCAAGACTGTTCAAGCCTCCCAGCATACATAAGGAAGATTAGCAGTAGACCCCCTGGGTGTCTTCCAAAGGGAGCTGGACAGACACTTAAAGTCAGTACCTGACCAGTCTCACTGTGGTTCGTACGTTGGATTGTGCTGCCAGCAGTAACAGCCAGGTTGATTAGGTCTTCACCCACTGACAGGTCGGGGCACTGACCCCCGGAGCACCCTCCTAGTAGACCATGGCAGCACTTGTCGAAGTTTTTGCAAAGTCAGTGTACTACATCAGCATTTACTTGTCTTCCAGTACATCAAGATTTATGTTGTAATGGTCTAGAATTATGAGACAGGAGCGACCTGCTGTAAACCCACGTTGCCTGGGTTGTACACTTATTGAGATTCCATGTCATTGATAATCTTACTTCTTAGGACCTTTCAAAGATTTTGATAATGGGTGACGTTAGCGCGATTGGTCTTTGCTACTCTCTGTGCGATTTCTTTGCTTCCTTCTCTGTGCGATTTCTTTGTTCCTTCTCTGTGCGATTCTTTGCATCCTTCTCTGTGCAGTGGGCAATAACGGAGGATTTTAATGAATATGAAGTAGTTCCTGCTTAGACTTGGATTACTGCTGTGTCATTCTCAAATTGTTGCTCAGTTGCTCTTTTTAACATTGCATATTCGTTTCTGGTTCCTTTGTTGAATTTTCTCTTTTCTTATATCATTTTCTCTAGGTTTTCTGTGTGTGTGTGTGTGTGTGTGTTCAGTCGCTTGGGACTCACTGGAACCAGACTCCCTGTGTTGAAGGGGCAGCTTGTGTAAAACAAGGGTTCACTCCCCACACACGACCTCACTCCTTCACATCCCCACACGACCTCACATCTTCACATCCCCATACGACCTACACTCCTTCACATCCCCCACACGACCTCACCTCCCACATCCCCCACACACGACCTACACTCCATATCCCCCACACACGACCCACTCCTTCATATCCCCTACAGCACTGTCTAATGTTGATTAGAGGGCGAGTGGCACTGTCTAATGTTTATTAGGGCGAGTGGCACTGTCTAATGTTTATTAGGGCGAGTGGCTGTCTAATGATTATTAGAGGGCGAGTGGCACTGTCTAATGATTATTAGAGGGCGAGTGGAACTGTCTAATGATCCCCAGACGCCTGTGACCACAGACAGTCTGGGATCATTTCTGGATGAACGGTAATATATATTAAGAGAATGAGTGGCACTGTCTAATAAATTCGTCCATAAGAGCAAAATCTAAATTATCATTACGTCATTTCTGCTGTTGTACTTTATTGGGATTTATTATTATTATTATTATTAATTTATTTTATGGGATCATCTAGTGGTTACAAGATGTTGGTGTGGTGAGTGGATAGTGATGAACTTGATGAGTTAAGATTAACTTGCTATTTTCGTGTTTCAGGAGGAGATCAACTCAGTGTTCGGCGAGAAAGAAGAGAGGCCAGACAGCCAGGAGAACCACTCACGCCACGCACGCCCGCACGCCCACCTTTAGCGGACGGACAGGGATCCCCGTCTAAAATACGCAAAGTTTACTCTAATGGTGGTAAGTGGGAAGGTGGTTGTGTCTGGCGTCGTGAGGCGTCCACCCCGCCCCCCACCCAGACGCCGCGGCAACGTCAGCTTCGTCAGGAAGAACCGTCGTGTCTCCGCCCAGCCCTCTGTAGTCTCGCAATGGTGGCTCCTCGCCGCCACCTGCAGCCCCGGACAGACCACTCCTGCAGCAGTGGTCTTCAGGTCTGCTGAAGGACTTCCACTCCCTGGTGGAGGAAGAAGATCCGTGCTCTACACAGCCACTCCTCCGCCAGATACCGCCAACGGCACTCTAGATTTCACTTCCAGGAGCTTCTTGAGCGACGGAGGTCAGAGCTTGGAAGAGCCTCTGAGAGCACTGGAAGCTGCCGCAGTGGAGAGCGTGAAGGTCAACAAGTGACCAGAGATAGGTGTACCACGACACACAGTAAGCCAGGCCACTCCTGCCCTCACCCACAAAATGGGCGCCACTCAAAGTGCAGGTCGGGCGAGGCGTGGGCGGGGGGACGGTCAGCGGCCTTCAACCTACACACTGCCTCGTAGTAGCGGTCACCGCAGCGTCAGTCTTAGCGGCGCCGGCGCCGTCACCTACCGCGTCTCCTCTGCCCACCCAGATGATACAGACGTCAGTTGTCAGTTGCTGCGGTCAACCCTCGGTTCTCACGTTCACACTCCTTGGACGAGGGCGGGACTTAGCCCTGGGCGCTACACCACCTGTCTGCTATGGATGGCACCCATGAGGTCACCACCCACGCCCGTCCATGAAGGCAGCATGCAGCAATCCGCCCTCTACACCATCTCTCCTCCGAGCCTCGGGATGTCCCTCCATGCCCCGACCCCCTACGGACATGGCTGAAAGGAGCTTGCCGGGAGGCGCTACGGCAAGACTAGGAAGACAGGGTACGGGGAAAAAGACAACGAGCAGTTTCGACCTGGTCTTGTGGAGCGGTACCAGATAAACGGCGGCGGCAGCAGTGGTCTAGCTAATGGCTGGGCCGAGGCCACCAACTCTACCGACTTCGCCAAGCTTCCAGAGTTTCCGAAAACTTCTTCAGCAATAACGGTTCTTCAGCCTTCACTCCGGAGGACCTGGGTAAGAGCATGAGTGAGACTTGGGAGTGGGCGGATGAGGAGGGAGCCTGCAGCCTCACGGGCCGACCCTGTGACCCAGCCACCTGTCCTCCGGTGTTACGCCAAGATGGCTGCCTCCGCACCACAAGATAACTCCAAACAGGAGGACTTACCGAGTCAGGATGAAGCATCAGCGGTGTCGTCACCTTCTGGGGCAGCGGTGCCTGAGAACGAAGGTACGAGAGATGTAGTTGATGCTCAGTGTAAGGACAGTGTGTCTGTGTGTTAACCCCCTGATACTGTAAATACAAGTTACTCTGACGAAGTGTATTCGTATGAGATGTCTCCCGCTGAGAGAGAAATGACAAGTGAGAGGTGTCGTGTAATAGAGAGGGGTCGGGATGGGACGGAAGAGTGAACCGCTGCTAAGTGTATTAGGTCTGCCAGGTCATCTGGATGGTCGCAGACACACTGCCCGTTCCGAGGCCTTCGGCAGTCTGTCTCTGCTGACGGTGCCTGCTCCAATGTTTAATACCTCGTCCTGGGAGACGCTCCCCCCGGCAAAACGAACTGGAGGTGGAGTTGGAGGAGAAGCCCATCACTGGGAGTGTAGTGAGACCCACCTCCCCGCCTCCGCCAGTGTCACCTCCTCCCGCTCTCTTAATTCGTCCCTCCTCCCTGTCTCACCTGAGTGTCCACGGACCCTCAGAGTGGACTCTGGCCCTCGTCTCCCGTAGCCCAACAGTATCTCTCCCCCGACGTGTTCTTCGATCCTATGCCATGACCGTCCTTACCCGAAGACCTAGCCTTCAAGGGCTGGCCCTACGAAAAGAAGACGTGATCATGAATGAGAGGAAAGGAGGGGCAGGTGTTGCAAGAGTCATGCAGCGCACACATCTGTCTCAGATGAAGGCATCGAAGGAGAGGATGCCCTCGCCAGTCACTGGAGTACTGCAGCTGCCTCCTGCCGGTTTTCAAGACCGCGCCGACATCATCTTTTCCGTGTGTATTCCTGAAGATCGCGGAAAGATAGACACAAACAACCTTTCGTTCAGCTCTACGAATGAAAGTAGTGACATAAGTACCATAGCGATAAGTCGGAAGTGCACGTCGGTGACTCGAGAGAGAGGAAGTGACGACGCAAGTTGCAACGGAGGAACCAGCTGACGCAGCTCATGACTCACTGTGTCTCCACCTGGGCAATATAACCCTTCACGACGGAGACACCAAGGGTGACGTCACACCAACGAGACAGATGTTTGGACGGAGCGACACGAAGGACAGTGGTGTGACAGACCTCTCAAGCAGTGTGGAGGGCTCAGCGGCGTGCTGCTGGAGGAGGGACGAAGCGAGAGACAGGTTCGAGAGCGACCTGCTGAGGCCTCCTCCAAGGTATCGTGCTTCTCCTTGGACGAGACGCGCCCTCTCTAAATAATCACAACATCAAGCTAGTGAACTCCGCCCCACAGTCGGTAAGTTGAACAACATACCAAGATGTTCCACTTAAACTCACTCACCCCCCCCCCTTTTTCTCTCTCTCTCTCTCTCTCTCTCTCTCTCTCTCTCTCTCTCTCTCTCTTTTTTATGTCGTGCCGAATAAGGAAAACTGATCAATTAGCAAGAACTCATTTAAAATTAAGGCCTTTCTAAAATTTTCTCTTATACGTTTAAAGATTTCTTTCATTTATATTAATGTAAAAAATAATAATTTTGTACCAAAAGAGCCTTAGAAAACTTACCTAACCTTATTATAACAACATAATTTAATTTAGCCTAAATCAACTAAATATATTTTAAATAAATTACAATAATTTAATAATAAACAAACACAATGAAATATTTTTTTCATTAGGTTCAGAATGATTTTTGCGAAATTATTGCATACACAAATTTTCGCTTGTCTTATTCGGCAAGAAGAGCATTGCTGTTTAAGCCAAAATCAAGTTTACATATTCGGCATTTATTATATATATATATATATATATATATATATATATATATATATATATATATATATATATATATATATATATATATATATATATATTGTCGATTGAAGGTAAAACTGGTCAATTAGCAAGAACTCATCTAAAATTAAGTCCTTTCTAAAATTTTCTCTTATACGTTTAAAGATATATTTTTTTATTTATGTTAATGTAAGAATTTATAATTTTGTACCAAGAGAAACTTTGAAAACCTACCTAACCTTATTACAACAAGCGCAATTTAATTTAGCCTAACCCAACTAAATATATTTTAGATACGTTAACATTAATTTAATAATAAACAAACTCAATGAAATATATTTTTTCGTTATGTTCAGAATGATTTTGGCGAAATTACTGCCTACACAAATTTTCACTTGTCTTATAGGCAAGGTGAGCGTTGCTATTTAAGCCAAAATCGCAAGTTTTACCTAATCGGCACGACATATATATATATTAAATGTAAATGTTTGTTTGTTCAAAATCTTAAATCTCCGAAAGTTCTTCACCAATTGCTTTGAAATTTTGACACAACGTTGCATTCGAATACACGCGTTTTTATATACGTACCTGCTTTTTGGACAGCGTAAAAGTAACAAGCGCTATACTAAATATTTTACTACAGAGACGGTGCGTGTTCTAGAGTCGGCAAAGCAGACAATCTCTATGAACTGAAGAACTTATGGGAAAAATAGGGTTACATTCCTAGGAGCCCCAAAAAAGTCAAACTTTTTTTTTAGGCCTCCACATCTTACAAAAATAAAAGTGGATATATATATATATATATATATATATATATATTTATTTTTATTATTTTATTAACACATCGGCCGATTCCCACCAAGGCAGGGTGGCCCGAAAAGAAAACTTTCATCATCATTCACTCCATCACTGTCTTGCCAGAAGGGTGCTTTACACTACAGTTATAAAACTGCAACATTTACACCCCTCCTTCAGAGTGCCGGCACTGTACTTCCCATCTCAGAACTCAAGTCCGGCCTGCCGGTTTCCTGAATCCCTTCATAAATGTTACTTTGCTCACACTCCAACAGCGTCAAGTATTAAAAACCATATGCCTCCATTCACTCTATCAAATACGCTCACACATGCTTGCTGGAAATCAAGCCCTCGCACACAAAACTTCCTTTACCCCTCCCTCCAACCTTTCCTAGGCCGACCCTACCCCGCCTTCCCTCCACTACAGATTTATACACTCTCGAAGTCACTCTGTCTCGTTCCATTCTCTCTACATGTCCAAACCACCTCAACAACCCCTCCTCAGCTCTCTGGACAATCGTTTTGGTAATCCCACCTCCTCCTAATTTCCAAACTCCGAATTCTCTGCATTATATTCACACCACACATTGACCTCAGACATGACATCTCCACTGCCTCCAGCCTTCTCCTCGTTGCAACATTCATCACCCATGCTTCACACCCATATAATATATATATGGATATATATATGGATATATATTCACACCCATATAATATATATATGGATGAATTTGGTAGTGTGTAAAAGAAGAAAATTGAAAGTGAATATAGGAAAGAGTAAGGTGATGAGGATAACAAAAAGAATAGGTGACGAAAGATTGGATATCAGATTGGAGGGAGAGAGTATGGAGGAGGTGAATGTATTCAGATATTTGGGAGTGGACATGTCGGCGGATGGGTCTATGAAGGATGAGGTGAATCATAGAATTGATGAGGGGAAAAGGGTGAGTGGAGCACTTCGGAGTCTGTGGAGACAAAGAACCTTGTCTATGGAAGTAAAGAGGGAATGTATGAGAGTATAGTTATACCAACGCTCTTATATGGGTGTGAAGCATGGGTGATGAATGTTGCAACGAGGAGAAGGCTGGAGGCAGTGGAGATGTCATGTCTGAGGTCAATGTGTGGTGTGAATATAATGCAGAGAATTCGGAGTTTGGAAATTAGGAGGAGGTGCGGGATTACCAAAACGATTGTCCAGAGAGCTGAGGAGGGTTGTTGAGGTGGTTTGGACATGTAGAGAGAATGGAACGAGACAGAGTGACTTCGAGAGTGTATAAATCTGTAGTGGAGGAAGGCGGGGTAGGGGTCGGCCTAGGAAAGGTTGGAGGAGGGGTAAAGGAAGTTTGTGTGCGAGGGCTTAGACTTCCAGCAAGCATGTGTGAGCGTATTTGATAGGAGTGAATGGAGGCATATGGTTTTAATACTTGACGTGCTGTTGGAGTGTGAGCAAAGTAACATTTATGAAGGGATTCAGGAAACCGGCTGGCCGGACTTGAGTTCTGGAGATGGGAAGTACAGTGCCGGCACTCTGAAGGAGGGTGTTAATGTTGCAGTTTTATAACTGTAGTGTAAAGCACCCTTCTGGCAAGACAGTGATGGAGTGAATGATGATGAAAGTTTTTCTTTTTCGGGCCACCCTGCCTTGGTGGGAATCGGCCGATGTGTTAATAAAAAAAATAATATATATATATATATATATATATATATATATATATATATATATATATATATATATATATATATATATTATATATATATATATAGGATGGGGTCCACCTCTGGTGTCAATTGTGGACCCATTGCCTCGGAGAAGTGGATAAAAAAACTTCAAGGAAGAATATTTAGATTTCTTTCTGAAGCCATTTGAATATTCCACTTCCCCCACCACCCATCTTTTTTTTTTTATACAAACTTTATTTCAAGACAAAATACAAAATACAATGGGGAGTAAAACAACATAGATAACAACTCAGAGCTACATGTCAAATACTTCGTCCAACTCCCCGGCAGTGGGCCGCGTGCCCAGAATACTGCAGGCATTTCCCCTCTGGATCGCAACACTGAGTCTCTGAAAGAGGAAGCTGGTCGCCCTGTGGTCCTTGGTTTCTATGATGAGTTTTCCACCCAGCTCCTTGAGAAACTTTAGAGCACACTTGCCCCATGCTCCATGGGTCTCCGACCCTATTGGGATGAAGTTATAACAAGAGGAAGGTCTTCATATTTGCGGGTCTTCTGGGTCTCCCCGTGGCTGGCAGCTCCACCCCTTCGGCTAAGGAGTGTGGCAGGTAGGTGTCTGCCAATGTGGCAGCACAGGTGTAGTCCCAAGCAATCTGCTTACCATCCTTCCAGGGTAGCATGGTGGCTCCATCAGGACGCTTTTGACTTCCATCAGACCTCTGCACTTGGGGTTCCCGTTGAGCTGGGCAACGGGCTGTGCGAGGCTTCTCTTTATGATGTCATTGACCTCCTCATGTCTAGCATACTTCCCTTCTGATGTGTGACACACTAGACCATGAAGTCCGAATTGGTCAGCCGTCGCCCTGCCGCAAATACACCTATGTTCGGTGAGTATGGGGGCGGCTAGGCGAAGAGCAACACCAATCCGAATGGCCTGTGGGTCGAGTCGAGTCCCCAGAGAGGAATTGGGAACAGCAAGAAGGAAATCTCCTGAGTGTGGTGCCTTCACCGCTAGGAGACGAGCTTTGTCCTTTCCTGAAGCGTTGGTGAGCATTGTGTTGGAAATTTTTCCATGATCGGTTTGTCCCAGTGGGACTGTTTGTGCTCTTTGGGAGGAGCTGGTCTACTGGAGGAGTCTGCCAGGATGTCCCACTGCACTGCTGCTTCAATGAACTTGGGGTCTTGAGCTCCCACCACACCTCTCAAACGTTCAGGGACAATCCTCTTGACTAATCCACTGGAAGCCAAACACGATGACAGAAATGCAGGTAACGCTACCTGCCTTGCTTTGCACCCTATACCTCCCAGTCGCACTGGGAGGGTTGCCTCTCCCATTGGTGATCCTCTAGTGACAGATTCAGTGCCTTCTTGAAGGTTGATCTCAGGTGTGCGTCATACTCGTCAAGTGTTGGGTTTTCAAAGAGGGTGCGCACCTCAGGAAGTAAGTGAGTCTTGGCATAGTAAGACACCTTGTGAGGAGATACAGGGCATCCAGGGCATACAGGGCATCAGTGTCGATGGCGTGGTGACCCAGCGGTGCTCCCAGGAGGGTACTGTTGGATGGAGTGGTAGTAGTGACTTCTGGGAGGATTGTTTGCACCGCATTGATTATTTCCTGATTTGTTGTGATAATTTCACACTTTGAGGATTGAGGATGAGTCCTAAGGCTTCTCCTTGTGTCTTCACCCGTTGTAGGTCCTCTAACAAGGACTCCCCAGTACCTGCCAGAGTGCCATCATCCAGGTACCAGATGTTGAGCTCGCTGCATAGGCTGGAAGTTAGTTCTCTTACTGCCAAACAGAAAGAAGTGGAGCGAGTGGATCACCCTGCTGAACACCCTTAGAGGAGGGAATTTCATGTTCCCCAAACAAAAGAGTCGAGGGTTTGCTGTAGCCAGCTGAAATGAAGGGAAAGAGACTGGGAACCGATCCCGAACGGCTGGCAAGACCACATCTCTCTTCACCATATTAAAGGCATTTCTAAAGTCAAGTTTGACTACGGCCTTGTCTTCTGATAGGTCCCTGATGTAGGCCCTTGCCGCATGAGCTGCGCTTCACTGCCTGAGAGACCCCAAAGCCCAGTTGGTGTGGCTGGAGTAAACTGGCAGCTTCTAGGCGAATGTTTCTTACTGCTGCTTTGGCAACGAGACGGCGAAGGGTGTTACCAACAGCAATGGGTCTGATTCTCCCATCCTTCTTCAAAGCGCATAATGAGGCTACCAAAAAGAAAGGTTTAATTTCTTCTGGGATTCGCCCAGCCAGGCAGTTGTTGACAAAAGTTGTTAATTCGGTGAGGAGAATTGATGCAGATGCTCCGAGTACTGGATTTACCATCTCTTTGAGGTGTTGTGGTCGAATTCCAGTGTAACCTCCTGCAGATCCTGCTGGAAATGACACTATCGCCTTATACACTTCTGATACTGGCAAAATTAATTGTTCAGTGATGGGGTCTCCTTCAGGGTTGTTGTTGATAGCTATGGTGTCCCTTGTTGGATGCTTGTCTCTTAGTGCTTGAGCTGTGGTCTCATCTTTGGGAGCTACAGTGTCGTCACTTGTAATTATTCTGATTGCTCCCACTGTGTTGCCTTCTTCGATTTTTTTGCTAACCTGTGCGCAAATTTTCTCGTTTTATGGAGGTGTTCGAGATGCTCAGTTGAGGTCACAATCTTTATATGGTCAAATATATATATATATATATATATATATATATATATATATATATATATATATATATATATATATATATATATATTACAATCACAGATAGGCGATCTAACCAAGATAAGGTTTTTTCATGATGGGAAAATTAATTTAAAAATAATAGTAAAATTATTGATGTAATATACATGTTTATTAAACCCAACGTTTGAAAGAATTCCGTCTCTCATCTCATAACTAAATAATATTATTTTCTGCTTAAGTAAATATAATTTACACAAGAACATAAAAGTAATTTGTAAACAGTTTTATGGAGGTGTTCGAGATGCTCAGTTGAGGTCACAATCTTTATATGGTCAAAGATACGAAGATTATGTCAAGTGTGCTTGTGTGTGTGTGTATGTGTGTGTGTATGTGTGTGTGTGTGTGTACTCACCTAGTTGTGGTTGCAGTGTCGAGTCATAGCTCCTGTGTGTGTGGTGTGTGTGTGTGTGTGTGTGTGTGTGGTGTGTGTGTGTGTGTATGTGTGTGTATGCGTGTGTGTATGTGTGTGTGTGTCAGTGCATCGTGGAGTAGCCCAGGTCAGTCAACACCAGGTGTGTTGTGTGGTCTGTCAACACCAGGTGTGTTGTGTGGTCTCCACACCAGGTGCGTTGTGTGGTCTGTCAACACCAGGTGTGTTGTGTGGTCTCCACACCAGGTGTGATGTGTGGTCTCCACACCAGGTGTGTTGTGTGGTCTCCACACCAGGTGTGTTGTGTGGTCTCCACACCAGGTGTCTTGTGTGGTCTCCACACTAGGTGTGTTTGTGGTCTCCACCAGGTGTGTTGTGTGGTTTCTACACCAGGTGTGTTGTGTGGTCTGTCACACCAGGTGTGTTGTGTGGTCTCCACACCAGGTGTGTTGTGGTCTGTCAGCACCAGGTGTGTTGTGTGGTCTCCACACCAGGTGTGATGTGTGGTCTCCACACCAGGTGTGTTGTGTGGTCTCCACACCAGGTGTGTTGTGTGGTCTCCACACCAGGTGTGTTGTGTGGTCTCTACACCAGGTGTGTTGTGTGGTCTCCACACCAGGTGTGTTGTGTGGTTTCTACACCAGGTGTGTTGTGTGGTCTGTCAACACCAGGTGTGTTGTGTTGTCTCCACACCAGGTGTGTTGTGTGGTCTCCACACCAGGTGTGTTGTGTGGTTTCTACACCAGGTGTGTTGTGTGGTCTGTCAACACCAGGTGTGTTGTGTTGTCTCTACACCAGGTGTGTTGTGTGGTCTCTACACCAGGTGTGAAGAAAACGTAAAAGGTGAGGGTGTGAGCAATATGGAGGTAAAGGTGGATGTGGTGAGGTAGTGTGATGGAGGAGGTGGGAGATGGATGCTGTCAGATATAATATATCGGAGGGAAGACGGGAGGTGGGTATGGAGAGAGAGATGGAAGGTGTAGAAGGGAGGGAGGGAGGGCAGGAGAGCTGGATATGGGAGAAGTGGAATGGTAAATGAAGGTGGATGTGGATGGATAGTGTTGGAGAATGGAGGAAGGTTTCCATCAGTACTGTTGAGAAGTTGATGTGTTAGTTACCATTTTGTCCTAGGCACATGTCGATTAGACACTAGGCCTGTTGTATGTGTGTGTAAGGAAACACTTCGAAATGTTTCCGCCCCGCCGGGAATCGAACCCGGGCTCTCCGTGCGTGAAGCGAGAGCTTTAGCCACCTGTGTGTGTGTGTGTGTGTGTGTGTGTGTGTGTGTGTGTGTGTGTGTATGTATGTGTGTGTGTGTGTGTGTGTGTGTGTGTGTCGTCCCCTTCTCTCTCTGTCAGTCTTGGTCATAAATTATTCTTATTACATTCATGGGGATTGCCAAATGCATAGTTATCATACAGCGCCAGGGAAAGACAGGTCCGAGTCCTCGCATCAAAAGCCCTTCACCGTCATCAGGGACCTCATTCATAAAAAAAATCACTTGTTGCTCGTCTGATAATATATCTTGCTCGGCCACAATACAGTATTTTTCTTGATAGACAACATTTCCTCTTGCACTAACTAACTGGCGTACAATAAATTTCTCGAAGTTCTATTGTTATCTGCATTTACGATGTTTATTTATTTGTAATGTTTATTGTGTGTGGGGGGTTAGGTACTATCTGTCAGATGCACTTGTCGATGCATACTTGGCCTCTTGTGTGTTTCTGTTACCGTCGCGTGTGTGTGCATGTGTGAGTGTACATATGTTTGAATTGGCACATATTCAGTGTGTTTTACTTAGATAAGTTTCTATGTGTTTTATGCGCTTGGAGCATTTTTTGTGTTCTTCCTACACAGCGTATTTAAGGTGCACATAAATTGATTCGTGTAATAGGGAACAACTGGATATCTCAATGTCTCTGTGTTGTTGTTCCTTTATATTAACACGACCTGTCGTTGCAGCATCATCCTGAGGCCCTGGACGACTTCTTGCGAGCTGTGGAGTCTAGGATCCGCCACGGCAGTGTTGATCATTCGTCCAGGGAGGCCTCTCTTCCTTACATCCCTCCGTCACCACTCTTCACTCCTGCCTCCACTCCTGCCTCCACCCCGGCCTCCACCCCGGCCTCCACCACCATCCATGACCTCTCCTTTTCACCACTGTGGTGCTGACGCATGTACTCAGACTACGCCCTCACCCACGCCTCCACCCGCTTCCAGGGCGTCGTCTGACACCTGGCTCAGTGATTGTGGCTGTGACGATTTGGCATCGATGGAGCCCTGCGCCTCGTCTCTGGCACTCAGTGCCACCGAGACGACTACGGTGAGGATGAAGAAAGACGACGACGACGACGATGATGACTGGTCTGCGGGCGTCTCTGTCTCCTCCTCGTCACCGCCGCCCACACCGCGTCCCTGCCCCGCGACGACTCCTCGCTGTCGCTATCGGGTCGCTAGACACACTGGACATCAACGGGAGTCTGGGATCGGGACGGTGTCAACAAGACCGTCACTCAGCCCCACACCTACAGGCAGCCCTCGACCTCTCAGGCTCCAACCTCTCCTCGGAGGACACGGGGCTGGAGAACAGCTTCGAGCGACAGATCCGACGGTACATCCGCACAACCGCAGCTGCAGGGAGGCGAGCATAGCACGCACTACCGCAGGCGGCGCCCACGCCCGCGGCAGCAAGGCAGTGGGTGCGACGGAGGACCAGACCACCCAGACTGATCCCGAGCCGCCCACGGTTTCTCACGCCCTCGAGGTAGGCGGCCACGACAGCCTCCGCGATATTAACGAGGAGCACCGTCACGGGCGGACAGAGGAACGTTCCGTGAGACACACACAGCGAGCCCCGCCTCGACGCGCCCATCACGCCCATGGCGGGCGTGCTACGCATAGTGTGCAGTGAGGCCATCCTGCCCCCTCTCCCCTTCACCTCCCGCTCCACTTCCGCCCTCGGCGCCTACGCTACCCACCCTGACGGAGGACAAGCGCCCATCGCTCCGTCAAAACTCCCCGACCCCGTCACTTATTCTCTCCTCCCCACCAGCATCCATCTCCAGGAAAGGCGTGCTCTGCCCCCACCCTGGAGACACGCTCCACCCATACTAACACCGCCCACACCCCGCCCACCACGCCCTCAGAGGACTCTTCAGGAGAGACGCCGGTGAGTACACTTGTTTAGTGCATGTACACACACACAACTGTAGGGAGACTTTTGACAGTACTGTACAAGAGACTGGTACAAAAGCTAGAGGAACAGACAGGAATGACAGGGAAAGCACTAATGTGTGGATCAAGGCATACCTGACAGGAAGGAAACAACGAGTGAGTGTCCGTGAAGAGGTGTAGGAATGGGTGCATGTAGCGAGTGGGGTTCCACAAGGATTAGTATTAGGACCGGTGCTGTTTCTTGTGTATGTCATCTTAACGTCATCACCTCTTTATCACGCAAAATTAACGTCATCATCTCTTTATCACGCAAAATTAACGTCATCTCTTTATCACGCAAAATCAAGAAATTCGTTTGTAATATAAAGTAAATGTTTTGCAGACGTTATGTATTGGAACCTTCATGATGTATAACCAGGTCACAGGTCTTAGTTAGGTTCATCAGTGGCTCGACTTAATGGATCCAATACTATGTTTTCTTCATGTTACGGACAACATATTTTCTAAAGAGCAAAATCTCGGAAATCAGGACAGGTGGCTCAAGTGGTAGCGCCTTATACTTTAATTGAGGATCCAGGGTTTGATCCTGGTATGATTGAAAACTGTTGCCCCTGTTCTCCGAGCAGTAAGTAGGTGTTGTCCGAGCAGTAAGTAGGTGTTGTCCGAGCAGTACGTAGGTGTTGTCCGATCAGTAAGTAGGTGTTGTTCGAGCAGTAAGTAGGTGTTGTCCGATCAGTAAGTAGGTGTTGTCCGAGCAGTAAGTAGGTGTTGTCCGAGCAGTAAGTAGGTGTTGTCCGAGCAGTAAGTAGGTGTTCGAGCAGTAAGTATTTGTTGTCGAGCAGTAAGTAGGTGTTGTCCGAGCAGTAAGTAGGTGTTGTCCGAGCAGTAAGTAGGTGTTGTCTGGAGCAGTAAGTAGGTGTTGTCTGAGCAGTAAGTAGGTGTTGTCCGAGCAGTAAGTAGGTGTTCGAGCAGTAAGTATTTGTTGTCCGAGCAGTAAGTAGGTGTTGTCCGAGCAGTAAGTAGGTGTTGTCCGAGCAGTAAGTAGGTGTTGTCCGAGCAGTAAGTAGGTGTTGTCTGAGCAGTAAGTAGGTGTTGTCCGAGCAGTAAGTAGGTGTTGTCCGAGCAGTAAGTAGGTGTTGTCCGAGCAGTAAGTAGGTGTTGTCTGAGCAGTAAGTAGGTGTTGTCCGAGCAGTAAGTAGGTGTTTTCCGAGCAATAAGTAGGTGTTGTCCGAGCAGTAAGTAAGTGTTGTCCGAGCAGTAAGTAGGTGTTGTCTGAGCAGTAAGTAGGTGTTGTCCGAGCAGTAAGTGTTGTCCGAGCAGTAAGTAGGTGTTGTCCGAGCAGTAAGTAGGTGTTGTCTGAACAGTAAGTAGGTGTTGTCCGAGCAGTAAGTGTTGTCGAGCAGTAAGTAAGTGTTGTCCGAGGTAAGTAGGTGTTGTCCGAGCAGTAAGTGTTGTCCGAGCAGTAAGTAGATGTTGTCCGAGCAGTAAGTGTTGTCCGAGCAGTAAGTAGGTGTTGTCCGAGCAGTAAGTAGGTGTTGTCTGAGCAGTAGTAGGTGTTGTCCGAGCAGTAAGTGTTGTCCGAGCAGTAAGTAAGTGTTGTCCGAGCAGTGTAGGTGTTGTCCGAGCAGTAAGTAGGTGTTGTCCGAGCAGTAAGTAGGTGTTGTCTGAGCAGTAAGTAGGTGTTGTCCGAGCAGTAAGTGTTGTCCGAGCAGTAAGTAAGTGTTGTCCGAGCAGTAAGTAGGTGTTGTCCGAGCAGTAAGTAGGTGTTCTCCGAGCAGTAAGTAGATGTTCGAGCAGTATGTAGGTGTTCTCCGGAGCAGTAAGTAGGTGTTGCCCGCTCAAACGGCCAGCCTCTGTGTTTAGTAATTTAGGAAAATTTATAGTCTCTGTAGTTCAAGAAATAATTAATTTCTATTTGATTATATTCTAAACAAGACATAATCAAGAACCTGGCAACACTTAACCTTATAGGTTAATCACTGGGTGGTGCATATCAGTGCCATCTGTGAGCCAGCGTTCGTACTTTGCGTGTCCGATAGTTCTCTTTTACTTCTCTTTCTCTTCTTGTGGCCCAGGAGGTGATGGATCACTTCAACCATCATTGCCCACCTGGCAACTGTAAGTCTTGTGAACTTGTTTTATTACTCTTAGCCCGAACTGAGGCATGTTCTGTATCACACAAATGTGAGATGACCAGAGTGAGAGAGATCCTGGAGGGAGGATGGCAACTCAAAGCTGAGAGTGATGTCTTGGAATATGAAACAAATATATATATGTGCCCAGGCTGGGAAAAGAACCAGGCTTGTGAACCAGGCTGTCAAGTCTATGTGGCATTTGTGTGGCGAGTGGTCTAGAACGCCGCCTGGGAATCTTGTCCGTCTTAGAAGCAGTATTGAGTCCTGCTGTTTCCTCTCTCTTCCCCTCTCTCTCTCTCTCTCTCTCTCTCTCTCTCTCTCTCTCTCTCTCTTTTATATATATATATATATATATATATATATATATATATATATATATATATATATATATATATATATATATATATATAAAGTAAAATAGTGTACACAATTTTAAACTTTCTCAATTCTTTTATAACGTAGGTTATGTAGAACTGAAGCCGGATTACCCGTAATGTCAGTGTGACGGGTTATATTGGTGTCCTGAGATGAGGTATAATAGAAGGTGAATATCGTCACGTAAGAGTTCCGGAGTAACGTAAGTTTACAACGGAAGGAAGATTTAAGACCCCGCGCTCTTCAGTAATGAGTCATTTGACCTCAATGAAGCAAGTTTGGGGTTTTCCTTCACTTTATCCGTTTTCTGTGATGAAGGAAAGATAGAAAATGCGTGTTCCTGCGCACTGACTTCACTAAATCTCTCATTACGGTTAAAGAATGCGACCAGTGCTCCAGTGCCTTGAATCGAGTCTGAATGCCGTTCATTTCCCCAGGCGCTTTATGACCCTACGGATTTAACGCTCCCAAGTGAATGTAATAATAATAATGTCATATTACGGGGCCTTGAACGATATATATTGAACACAGCTTTACGATAGAGTGCCTGGGTACTAAACACAGCTGGTGGTGTCTTGCTGGATAACTGGGTACTAAATACAGCTAGTGGAGTCTTGCAGGATAACTGGGTACTAAACACAGCTGGTGGTGTCTTGCTGGATAACTGGGTACTAAACACAGCTGGTGAAGTCTTGCAGGATAACTGGGTAATAAACACAGCTGGTGAAGTCTTGCAGGATAACTGATATACCTTTGATATACCTTTGAAGAGTTTCGAGAGTATCTACTCTCTGAGCCCGGCCATGGGCCAGGCTCGTCTGGTGCTTGCCTGGTCAACCAGGCTGTTGCTGCTGGAGGCCCGCTGCCCCACATATCCATCACAGCCTGGTTGATCTGGCACCTGGTGAAGATATTTGTCCAGTTTCCTCTTGAAGGCTTCTACACTGGTTCCAGCCGTGTTTCGGATATCTTCTGGTAAGATGTTGAATAGTCTGGGACCCCGGATGTTAATACAGTGCTCCCGTATTGTCCCCACCGCACCCCTGCTCCTCACTGGGTTTATTTTACACTTTCTCCCATATCTCTCACTCCAGTATGTTGTTATGGCAGTGTGCAGATTTGGGACCAGGCCCTCAAGTACTTTCCATGTATATATTATCATGTATCTCTCTCTCCTCCGCTCCAATGAGTACATGTTCAAGACTTGAAGGCGTTCCCAATAATTTAGATGTTTCAATGGCTCAATGTGAGCCGTAAACGATCTCTGGATTTGTTCCAGCTCTGCTATTTCTCCTGCCCTGAACGGGGCCGTCAGCACTGAGCAGTATTCTAAGTGAGGGAGCACTAGCGATTTGAATAGTGTCACCATCGGCATTATTTCCCTTGTTTTGAAAGTTCTCAATACCCACCCCGTCATCTTCCTGGCTGTTGTGATCTTTGTCTTGTTATGGTCTTTAAAGGACAGATCAGCAGACATAATTATTCCCAAGTCCTTTACGTGTTCCTTTCGTTCTATGTGGTGACCCTCTTGCGTTTTGTATATAGTGTTCCTTTTGAGTTCTTCATTTTTTCCATACCTAAGCAGCTGAAACTTATCACCATTGAACGTCATGTTGTTCTCCACTGCCCATTGGAAGACCCTGCTTATGTCCTCCTGTAATTTTTCAGCGTCCTCTACCGTAGTGACTTTCATGCTTATTTTAGTGTCATCTGCAAATGATGATACAAAAGTGTGCTGGTGTTTTTATCTATGTCTGCTATGAGGATGAGAAACAGCAGAGGTGCCAGGACAGTGCCTTGGGGCACTGAGCTTTTGACCTCGCTGATGCTGGATCTTGCCCTGTTCACTACTACTTTTTGTGTTCTTTGTGTTAGGAACTCAAAATCCATCTGCCTACCTTCCCGTAATGCCTATGGCCCTCATTTTGTGCGCTATCACTCCATGATCGCATTTGTCAAACGCCTTTGCAAAATCTGTGTAAATCACATCTGCGTTTTGGTCGTCCTCCAATGCCTCCGTAATTCTGTCATAATGGTTCAGCAGCTGTGACAGGCATGATCGACCCGCTCTAAAGCCATGCTGGTTCGGGTTATGTTGGTTGTGCTGGTCCATGAACTTTGTAATCTGCCGTCTCATCACTCTTTCAAAGATTTTTATGATGTGAGAAGTGAGGGCTACTGGTCTGTAATTTTTAGCTAGTGCTCTACTACCTCCCTTATGCAAAGGAGCTATGTCTGCACTCTTTAAGGCCTCTGGAATTTCACCTAGATCTAAGCTCTTTCTCCACAGAATACTAAGGGCTCTTGCTAATGGTACTTTGCACTGCTTTATAAATAAAGCATTCCATGAATCTGGTCCAGGTGCTGAGTGAGTGGGCATGTTGGCCATTTCTTTTCGAAATCTATGGGATTTGTACTAATGTCGGTTAGGTGGTCTGCGCAGCCTTCTGCTGGAGTGAAAAATATTTCTGCATTTTCTACACAGCTGGTGGAGTCTTGCAGGATAACTGGGAACTAAACACAGCTGGTGGAGTGTTGCAGGATAACTGGGAACTAAACGCAGCTGGTACATCATTACTTGCATATATAATTTACTCTCATGTCTCTCACTTCTTTCTAGTTGTTTTTTCTCGTAATAATATTATTGGGAAGCGCTAAATCCGTAACGTGTAAAAAAGCGCATGGGAAATAGGAGAAAATGAGGTTTGATCCAAGGAATGGGAATGTTATGAGTTCTCAGCAGCATCAAGGTATCTCAGTGAAGAATCTGCAACATAAGATGTTAGCAAATAAGTTGATTTAGTAAGCATATGTAGGTACAGATACACATAACTAGAAAGATCATACGTAGTAACATATGTAAATTACCTGGAATAACCACAAAAATCCAAAGTGACTTAGTTCCATTGAAACTACTGTCAAGAATACAAAGTCAGAGTGCCGTGGCTGGAACAATGTACAACCCCCTCAATGAGGGTTACTTGTGTATTGAAACAGTTACCATTTAGTCCTAGGCACATCTCGATTAGACACTAGGCCTGTTGTATTTGCGCGCGTGTATGTTTGTACTCACCTAATTGTGGTTGCAGGTGTGTGTGTGTGTGTGTGTGTGAGGGAACACAACACTGGTGACAGCGCCTCTACTTTGACCTACATTTACTGGGTTCTGGCGTCACTCTCTCAACATGGTGGTACGAGTCTCCTCAGGCTGCTACCTGTACATGTCAGAAATATTGCCAGAACAAGTGAGTCTTCAAGAAGAAATCAGACCACTTCTTGTGCAAAGTGGCGGATCAACCAGGCTGTGATGGTCATATGGGGCAGCGGGTTACCAACAGCAGCAGTCTGGTTGAAGAGGCAAGCAGCAGAGAAGTTTGTACCTAGGTAGGCCTGCGAGGGTAGGGGATAAACTCGAAACTGGTCACAGGAGACAGGTCACAAAAGATAGGTCACAGGAGACAGGTCACAAAGATGGGTCACTGTAGATTACTCTATTAGCAGCAAGTTCATTTTCCCTCACTTTCGCTAGACAGTTTTCATTTTCACATTTAACTTTTCGCTCCCCAAATTTCCCGACCTTACCTTCTTTGAGTTAGTTCCTTTAGTCACTTCTCTGACCACCCTAAAAGCCTGTTCAGGTCACCCTGGAACCTTTTCCTGCTCTCCTATGTTTTTATATCATGTAAAGCACACTCAAGACTCGACTCTATCCCTCTGGGAGATCATTATCTTAAATTAGGAACAGTAGTAGCCTCAGTACCCATCCCTGAGGGACCGCCTGTTTATGTCCCTTGTTGGTTCTCCAATATTTCTCCTTCCTCTTGTCGCGTTACTCTCTTTTTTGTTCTCTTCGTTATTTGTGTAAGGTTAACTTCGTTATTTGTGTAAGGTTAACTTCGTTATTTGTGTAAGGTTAACTTCGTTATTTGTGTAAGGTTAACTTCGTTATTTGTGTAAGGTTAACTTCATTATTTGTGTAAGGTTAACTTCGTTATTTGTGTAAGGTTAACTTCGTTATTTGTGTAAGGTTAACTTCATTATTTGTGTAAGGTTAACTTCATTATTTGTGTAAGGTTAACTTCATTATTTGTGTAAGGTTAACTTCGTTATTTGTGTAAGGTTAACTTCGTTATTTGTGTAAGGTTAACTTCGTTATTTGTGTAAGGTTAACTTCGTTATTTGTGTAAGGTTAACTTCGTTATTTGTGTAAGGTTAACTTCGTTATTTGTGTAAGGTTAACTTCATTATTTGTGTAAGGTTAACTTCGTTATTTGTGTAAGGTTAACTTCACTTCCTGAGTTTCCGCCTCCTTCCAATTTACTGTATCTCTCTGCATCTCCTCTCGCCACACGTCTGTGTGACCCTCATCACCCTGGCCACCCTTACTGTGTGTGACCCTCATCACCCTGGCCACCCTTACTGTGTGTGACCCCTCATCACCCTGGCCACCCTTACTGTGTGTGACCCATCATCACCCTGGCCACCCTTACTGTGTGTGACCCATCATCACCCTGGCCACCCTTACTGTGTGTGACCCATCATCACCCTGGCCACCCTTACTGTGTGTGACCCATCATCACCCTGGCCACCCTTACTGTGTGTAACCCATCATCACCCTGGCCACCCTTACTGTGTGTGACCCATCACCCTGGCCACCCTTACTGTGTGTGACCCATCACGCTGGCCACCCTTACTGTGTGTGACCCATCATCACCCTGGCCACCCTTACTGTGTGTGACCCATCATCACCCTGGCCACCCTTACTGTGTGTGACCCATCATCACCCTGGCCACCCTTACTGTGTGTGACCTCATCACCCTGGCCACCCTTACTGTGTGTGACCCATCATCACCCTGGCCACCCTTACTGTGTGACCCATCATCACCATGGCCACCCTTACTGTGTGTGACCCATCATCACCCTGGCCACCCTTACTGTGTGTGACCCATCATCACCTGGCCACCCTTACTGTGTGTGACCCATCATCACCCTGGCCACCCTTACTGTGTGTGACCCATCATCACCCTGGCCACCCTTACTGTGTGTGACCCATCATCACCCTGGCCACCCTTACTGTGTGTGACCCATCATCACCCTGGCCACCCTTACTGTGTGTGACCCATCATCACCCTGGCCACCCTTACTGTGTGTGACCCATCACCTGGCCACCCTTACTGTGTGTGACCCATCATCACCCTGGCCACCCTTACTGTGTGTGACCCATCATCACCCTGGCCACCCTTACTGTGTGTGACCCATCATCACCCTGGCCACCCTTACTGTGTGTGACCCATCATCACCCTGGCCACCCTTACTGTGTGTGACCCATCATCACCCTGGCCACCCTTACTGTGTGTGACCCATCATCACCCTGGCCACCCTTACTGTGTGTGACCCATCATCACCCTGGCCACCCTTACTGTGTGTGACCCATCATCACCCTGGCCACCCTTACTGTGTGTGACCCATCATCACCCTGGCCACCCTTACTGTGTGTGACCCATCATCACCCTGGCCACCCTTACTGTGTGTGACCCATCATCACCCTGGCCACCCTTACTGTGTGTGACCCATCATCACCCTGGCCACCCTTACTGTGTGTGACCCATCATCACCCTGGCCACCCTTACTGTGTGTGACCCATCATCACCCCGGCCACCCTTACTGTGTGTGACCCATCATCACCTGGCCACCCTTACTGTGTGTGACCCATCATCACCCTGGCCACCCTTACTGTGTGTGACCCATCATCACCCTGGCCACCCTTACTGTGTGTGACCCATCATCACCCTGGCCACCCTTACTGTGTGTGACCCATCACCCTGGCCACCCTTACTGTGTGTGACCCATCATCACCCTGGCCACCCTTACTGTGTGTGACCCATCACCCTGGCCACCCTTACTGTGTGTGACCCATCATCACCCTGGCCACCCTTACTGTGTGTGACCCATCATCACGCTGGCCACCCTTACTGTGTGTGACCCATCACCCTGGCCACCCTTACTGTGTGTGACCCATCATCACCCTGGCCACCCTTACTGTGTGTGACCCATCATCACCCTGGCCACCCTTACTGTGTGTGACCCATCATCACCCTGGCCACCCTTACTGTGTGTGACCCATCATCACCCTGGCCACCCTTACTGTGTGTGACCCATCACCCTGGCCACCCTTACTGTGTGTGACCCATCATCACCCTGGCCACCCTTACTGTGTGTGACCCATCATCACGCTGGCCACCCTTACTGTGTGTGACCCATCATCACCCTGGCCACCCTTACTGTGTGTGACCCATCACCCTGGCCACCCTTACTGGGCCGCCAGTGTGTGTGTGTGTACACTCATGTGCTTCCAGAGGTCGAATTACAGCTCCTGACTGTACTCGCCTATATGTCGTTGCAGGTGAGAGAGAGATAGGTAAATAGATAGAGAGATAGGGAATGAGAGAGAGAGAGAGAGAGAGAGAGAGAGAGAGAAAGAGAGGCATGAGTGTGTGGGAGGTGGGCCAGGTGGTCGCTTGAAGGGTCACTAAATTCAAGTGGCAAGCTGGCACTGAGAATGCCAGGAGTTTTCAAGAGGAGAGAGAGAGAGAGAGAGAGAGAGAGAGAGAGAGAGAGAGAGAGAAGTAGAGTATTCCCAAACACTACAAATGGTAGGAACTTTAGACTTGTCACACACAAATTCAAATCTGTGAGTACATTAGGATGGTGAAGTACATGCTATGAAGATTAAAAAACTGCAAACATATGGAAGGAAAGGTTTTCTGAACATCTCAGGGAGCACATCACTGTGAAGCTCATGGGCACTATGTCTTCAGCAGCCCAGCTGAAGTGAGGGGATTTCAGAAAGAAAAAAAATGGGGGAGGTCTTTGTACACAAGGCTTGTTTGTGGGTTTAGCACTTAGTTATGCATATAACAATAATTTGTGCACAATAAATGTCACTTAGAACATGCAGCAGCAGAAGCTTAAAAATGTCCTAAGCTTGGCTTCTAGACTATACTGACGTGAGGGTTGTGCACTGTGACGTGAGGGTTGTGCACTGTGACGTGAGGGTTGTGCACTGTGACGTGAGGATTGTGCACTGTGACGTGAGGGTTGTGCACTGTGACGTGAGGGTTGTGCACTGTGACGTGAGACTAAAGGCAGTGACGACTTTGGAAGAGTTTTTGACATATGGGAGACACTATGACCACATAAGTGGTAATATATTACTACATATCCACATGGATATGTGGGCCGACGGGCCGCAACAGCAACAGCCTGGTCGACCAGTTAATCAGCGACAAGGCCTGGCTGAGGGCCCGGCAGCAGTAGGAAAACTCTCAAAGTATGTCGCAGGTAAAGCACAGAAAAACATAAATGATTCTTAGATAAATTTTTAGGCTAGATACGTAGACTTAGAGAGATCAGGAAACTGCTTCAGAACACTAGAAAAATTGACCAGACTGAATAATTGACAGCTTTAAAGCAAGATATGACAAATCAAGATCTAGTGAGTTGGTTTAACATTAAGAAGCGGGTCCGAGAGCTAGAACTCAACACACACATCCTCAGGTAGGCTACTATGATCTAATTACTAAGTTTGTAAGTTTTGAAACCACAGGGTACAGACTACTATTCCTAGGTCACCACAGGGTACAGACTACTGTTCCTAGGTCACCACAGGGTATAAACTACTGTTCTTAGGTCACCACAGGGTACAAACTACTGTTCCTAGGTCACCACAGGGTATAAACTACTGTTCCTAGATCACCACAGGGTACAAACTACTGTTCCTAGATCACCACAGGGTACAAACTACTGTTCCTAGATCACCACAGGGTACAAACTACTGTTCTTAGGTCACCACAGGGTACAAACTACTGTTCCTAAGTCACCACAGGGTACAAACTACTGTTCCTATGTCAACACAGGGTACAAACTACTGTTCCTAGGTCACCACAGGGTATAAACTACTGTTCTTAGGTCACCACAGGGTACAAACTACTGTTCCTAGGTCACCACAGGGTATAAACTACTGTTCTTAGGTCACCACAGGGTACAAACTACTGTTCCTAGGTCACCACAGGGTACAAACTACTGTTCTTAGGTCACCACATGGTACAAACTACTGTTCCTAGGTCACCTCAGGGTACAAACTACTGTTCCTAAGTCAACACAGGGTACAAACTACTGTTCCTAAGTCACCACAGGGTACAAACTACTGTTCCTAGGTCACCACAGGGTATAAACTACTGTTCCTAGATCACCACAGGGTACAAACTACTGTTCTTAGGTCACCACATGGTACAAACTACTGTTCCTAGGTCACCACAGGGTACAAACTACTGTTCCTAGGTCACCACAGGGTACAAACTACTGTTCCTAGGTCACCACATGGTACAAACTACTGTTCCTAGGTCACCACAGGGTACAAACTACTGTTCCTAGGTCACCACAGGGTGCAAACTACTGTTCTTAGGTCACCACAGGGTACAAACTACTGTTCCTAGGTCACCACAGGGTACAAACTACTGTTCCTAGGTCACCACAGGGTACAAACTACTGTTCCTAGGTCACCATAGGGTACAAACTACTGTTCCTAGGTCACCACAGGGTACAAACTACTGTTCCTAGGTCACCACAGGGTACAAACTACTGTTCCTAGGTCACCACAGGGTACAAACTACTGTTCCTAGGTCACCACAGGGTACAAACTACTGTTCCTAGGTCACCACAGGGTACAAACTACTGTTCCTAGGTCACCACAGGGTACAAACTACTGTTCCTAGGTCACCACAGGGTACAAACTACTGTTCCTAGGTCACCACAGGGTACAAACTACTGTTCCTAGGTCACCACAGGGTACAAACTACTGTTCCTAGGTCACCACAGGGTACAAACTACTGTTCCTAGGTCACCACAGGGTACAAACTACTGTTCCTAGGTCACCACAGGGTACAAACTACTGTTCCTAGGTCACCACAGGGTACAAACTACTGTTCCTAGGTCACCACAGGGTACAAACTACTGTTCCTAGGTCACCACAGGGTACAAACTACTTTATATGGCCAACCTCTACATTAACTATATACATTATATTATTATTTTTATATTACACAAGGTAACTGATGCCGATACATGTTTATTTTATTATTATTATTATTATTATTATTATTATTATTATTATTATTATATTATTAATGAGAAATAAGATTATTGACATTTGGTGAGAGAGATTAAATTCTTTTTGTTTACCCTCGCAGGCACTGACCACTAGAGCTCAGTCTACCAAGGAACTAGCAGGTAAGTCTGTTGCTGGTTTAACCTTGATTCATGTATCTGTATAATGCACAGTAGTTTTTAAGCTCTATACTAGAATAGTTCTCAGTTGATAGCCTTGGTTCTCTACTTCCCGTGTGCTAAGTTAGCCACACTTTGTTCTTCTCCCGTGAGGTGTTCCCTTGCTTCTCCCCGCACTCGGGGTTCCTCCCTTACCACACCCACCTTCGGGGCGTCTTCTTGTATAATTTCCTTTTAACTGTGTCCTTGGAAGATAAGATTGAGGGACGTACCAAGCACACACGTTACTGGGCGTCAGATCTTCCAGGTACCAGGGACTCTTCACCAGGTAGGTCTACCAGGTACCAGGGACCTCACACAGGTAGGTCTACCAGGTACCAGGGACCTCACACAGGTAGGTATACCAGGTACCAGGGACCTCACACAGGTAAGTCTACCAGGTACAAGGGACCTAACACAGGTAGGTCTACCAGGTATCAGGGACCTAACATAGTTAGGTCTACCAGGTACCAGGGACCTAACAGGTAGGTCTACCAGGTACCTCACACAGGTTTATGGGGAAGACTTCTAACTGTTTTTTTTATTTGTATGTTCCATAGGCATTTTAGATTTATGTGTGGTGATATATTTTCATTTCTCTTGTTTATCAATTTCTGCTGGTGTTTATTCGCTTGCTTCCAGCGGTCACCGCCCCCGCGACCCGGTCCCAGACCTGATTCTTCTGTACTGTGACACTGACATCTTAAGAATGAGACATTGGCACTACTTTCATTGTTGGATATTTCTTCTTCTTCGTCTTCTTTCTTCTATTATTATTATTATTATTATTATTTTTTATTATTATTATTATAATTATTATCGTGGAGAAGCGCTAAATCCGTGAAAGTCATACAGCATCTGAGGAATGTATATTTTGCATGTATGATCTGTATCTTGAGGGTGTTGAGGAGGGAATGTTGTTCTCACCTGGGAGATGTTGCCATGGAGACGCTGTGAGGGGAGAACACGGACACTCCTCTCCATGCCTATAAGACTAAATCACATTTTTCGATGGTGAGACGATGTAGCCAATAATTTATTTACCCAAGCTTAAGCAAGTTACTGTCTGCCTAGTTATTGTAAGCGACAATGTCGTGTGCTGTTTAGGTAGCATGTTATTCAAGAAGTCTAAATTGGATTCCAGATTTGGTCTAAATGGTATTATCTGTCTAAATTAAAGCGGGCAAATTACAATATCTATCTAAATTCCAGTGTCTTTTTTACAGTATGTTATTGTAATTAAATATATTTCTAAAATAAAGAGCATATTTCTCTAAATTATGGCGGGGACGCCCAGCTGGCTTTCCTGCCCTTCACACTGTGTTGGGTGATGCTTGCACCCGTAGGAATGGTGCAGATGGCAGCACTGACATCCACGTTGATGTGAGAGGTTGCCCTGGTGATGTATCTTGATAGATCGAGTGTGGTAGCTGTGTTACCTGACGGAAGTCACATGACTTCTCCGAGATTACATCATTTAGCCAGGTTTATCGTAAGTGACACTGTTACTCTCGAAAAAACTGTAAATGGTTGATTGGTTAATTGAAGTAAGAACCTATCAACACATGAGGGTCATTATCAACACACGAGGGTCATTATCAATACACGAGGGTCATTATCAATACACGAGGGTCATTATCAATACACGAGGGTCATTATCAATACACGAGGGTCATTATCAACCCATGAGGGTCATTATCAACACAGGGGCATTAAGGCTGCATGTCAGGTGTTCACCCCCGTCAACAATACTTCAGTCCCAAACAATAGCTTGGTGGGGTTATAGTAAGCTTGGAAGTGGTGTATATACGAGTATATCGAGATATACACCACTCTTGCACACACATCAAGGGAAATATACTCATGGGAATATATATATGCCACATGGGTGCTTTATATATACGTCTCGCTTGAAGAATGTGGCACATGTACAACATCTGGGTATCTTTATTGTAGACGTTTCGCCCTCCAGTGGCTATATATATATATATATATATATATATATATATATATAGGTTGTAATAGTTGTATATATGAAGAGTAAGAGGTGGTTGACTCTGCTCTTCCCTGTACACTGGAGGAATCAGATGGTATTCCCTTGTTGTTAGTGTGACTAGCATTGATGGAGGTCGCCACCCTCTCTATTATGCCTTACATTGTCATGTAGCAACCCAGGTGACGAAGAGGCGGCTCTAATAGACAGACAGGCAAGCAAACAGGCAGGTGCCTAGGTAAGAAGACAGGCAGGTACGCAGGTACGGTTACAGATAGACTAGCAGGCAAACATCCAAACAGATAGGCAATCAGACAGGCAGGCAGGAAGGTAGACATAAACACTGTTACTTAGAATCAACCTAATTACCTCGCATTCGTATTATCCCCATGGATTTAAGGCCTTCCCGTGAATTTGATTATAACAATGATAATAATAATAATTCTTATTATTATTTACAAAGGTATATAGTCGTACCGTCTGTTTATGGAACATTTAGTATTTATATTTTATAATTTCAATTAAAATATTGATATTTAATGCATTAAGTTAGTGTGTTGTGTCACTAGTGGTTTAAGAGTGTAAGTTAAGGTGGGAGTTGTGAGGTGCGTTGAGTATGTTACATTTATTCGTCGCTCATCACACAACCATTGGCACGCCTTCCCGACCAGCCACCTGGCAGTTTAGAGTATAGTATTTCTGGGGCCCCACTGCTGTATTAGTTATTCAGTTCTACCAACCAATGGCGTGAGAGCCAGCTCGTCAGCCAGGGTGATGTTATACCTGTCTACCTGACTGTGAGGCAGACTCGCTTACGCTGGTTCACTCTACTCATGTTATGAACGGATCTTTGCTCAGTCTTATCCTTATACTGCTAATTTAACTTTGTAAATATTGTACATACTGGTGAAGAAATACACGGGTAAAGAAAAAACTGCCCCTTTTGTGTTTACCTTTTGTTGCCAGGTTGCTCTTTGTTGATTTTGGTTACTGCCAGTTGCAACAGGCCTTGATTTGCTGTGATCATGATACTGATACATGTGTCATCAAACCTTAATATCAGCGGGTTATAAGTGTAACTTAGAGTGGATGATATATGTGACTTCAAACTTTTGTATCAGTGGTTTATAAGTGCACTATAAGACGGGTTATATACGTGACGTCAGACTCCTCACATCCGGTGACAAATGATTGGATAGTTTATAGTGTACACGATGGTGGGTACTTGACTTATGTTTACAACTATTAGACGGTGTGTTGTAGTGTCAGGTAGTTAGTGTGTTGTAGTGTCAGGTAGTTAGTGTGTTGTAGTGTCAGGTAGTTAGTGTGTTGTAGTGTTAGGTAGCTAGTGTGCTGTAGTGTCAGGTAGTGTGTTGTAGTGTCAGGTAGTTAGTGTGTTGTAGTGTCAGGTAGTTAGTGTGTTGTAGTGTCAGGTAGTGTGTTGTAGTGTCAGGTAGTGTGTTGTAGTGTCAGGTAGTTAGTGTGTTGTAGTGTCAGGTAGTTAGTGTGTTGTAGTGTCAGGTAGTTAGTGTGTTGTAGTGTCAGGTAGTTAGTGTGTTGTAGTGTCAGGTAGTTAGTGTGTTGTAGTGTCAGGTAGTTGGAGTGAGGTGGTGCAGCCAATTTGAACTGCATCAGGACTTGTATTAAATACGTCTCGCATACAAGAGAGGTTTATCAAGTGTTTTAAGAAGTTTCCTCTAGTTTAATAGTGTCCGCATTTCCTCTACGTATTTCTATTTCTCTCAGTCACACCACTTGTAGACTTGTTACCCAGCCCCAGCACTTGTAGGCGTGTTACCCAGCCCCAGCACTTGTAGGCTTGTTACCCAGCCCCAGCACTTGTAGGCTTGTTACCCAGCCCCAGCACTTGTAGGCTTGTTACCCAGCCCCAGCACTTGTAGGCTTGTTACCCAGCCCCAGCACTTGTAGGCTTGTTACCCAGCCCCAGCACTTGTAGAATTGTTACCCAGCCCCAGCACTTGTAGGCGTGTTACCCAGCCCCAGCACTTGTAGGCTTGTTACCCAGCCCCAGCACTTGTAGGCTTGTTACCCAGCCCCAGCACTTGTAGGCTTGTTACCCAGCCCCTGCACTTGTAGAATTGTTACCCAGCACTTGTAGGCTTGTTACCCAGCCCCAGCACTTGTAGGCTTGTTACCCAGCCCCTGCACTTGTAGAATTGTTACCCAGCACTTGTAGGCTTGTTACCCAGCCCCTGCACTTGTAGAATTGTTACCCAGCCCCTGCACTTGTAGACTTGTTACCCAACACTTGTAGGCTTGTTACCCAGCCCCTGCACTTGTAGAATTGTTACCCAGCCCCTGCACTTGTAGAATTGTTACCCAGCCCCTGCACTTGTAGAATTGTTACCCAGCACTTGTAGGCTTGTTACCCAGCCCCAGCACTTGTAGGCTTGTTACCCAGCCCCTGCACTTGTAGAATTGTTACCCAGCACTTGTAGGCTTGTTACCCAGCCCCTGCACTTGTAGAATTGTTACCCAACCCCAGCACTTGTAGACTTGTTACCCAGCCCCAGCACTTGTAGAATTGTTACCCAACCCCAGCACTTGTAGGCTTGTTACCCAGCCCCAGCACTTGTAGAATTGTTACCCAGCACTTGTAGGCTTGTTACCCAGCCCCAGCACTTGTAGACTTGTTACCCAGCACTTGTAGGCTTGTTACCCAGCCCCAGCACTTGTAGGCTTGTTACCCAGCCCCTGCACTTGTAGAATTGTTACCCAGCACTTGTAGGCTTGTTACCCAGCCCCTGCACTTGTAGAATTGTTACCCAGCCCCTGCACTTGTAGAGTTGTTACCCAACACTTGTAGGCTTGTTACCCAGCCCCTGCACTTGTAGAATGTTACCCAGCCCCTGCACTTGTAGAATTGTTACCCAGCACTTGTAGGCTTGTTACCCAGCCCCAGCACTTGTAGGCTTGTTACCCAGCCCCTGCACTTGTAGAATTGTTACCCAGCACTTGTAGGCTTGTTACCCAGCCCCTGCACTTGTAGAATTGTTACCCAGCACTTGTAGGCTTGTTACCCAGCCCCTGCACTTGTAGAATTGTTACCCAACCCCAGCACTTGTAGACTTGTTACCCAGCCCCAGCACTTGTAGAATTGTTACCCAACCCCAGCACTTGTAGGCTTGTTACCCAGCCCCAGCACTTGTAGAATTGTTACCCAGCACTTGTAGGCTTGTTACCCAGCCCCAGCACTTGTAGACTTGTTACCCAGCACTTGTAGGCTTGTTACCCAGCCCCAGCACTTGTAGGCTTGTTACCCAGCCCCTGCACTTGTAGAATTGTTACCCAGCACTTGTAGGCTTGTTACCCAGCCCCTGCACTTGTAGAATTGTTACCCAGCCCCTGCACTTGTAGACTTGTTACCCAACACTTGTAGGCTTGTTACCCAGCCCCTGCACTTGTAGAATTGTTACCCAGCCCCTGCACTTGTAGAATTGTTACCCAGCACTTGTAGGCTTGTTACCCAGCCCCAGCACTTGTAGGCTTGTTACCCAGCCCCTGCACTTGTAGAATTGTTACCCAGCACTTGTAGGCTTGTTACCCAGCCCCTGCACTTGTAGAATTGTTACCTAGCCCCAGCACTTGTAGGCTTGTTACCCAGCCCCAGCACTTGTAGGCTTGTTACCCAGCACTTACATGTGCACTGTTATGTATCGAGGTTTTAGTAGTCTCTTGATCCTTTTCCACAGGTGTATACACAATATACACAGGTGTATACACAGGTGTATTTCTCTCATCGTATATGTCCTAAGACGTTAATCCAGTTTAGGGATTAACGTATTCTTGTCTGGTGGTAAAAAAAATGTTACCACGTGAAGTCTTAATGACCCTAGTGTAGTAGATAGGATTTAAACCCCGTTAACCAGCCAACCACCTTTGCTGTGCCAGAAGTATGTTGTTCACCGGGTAATGATATAAGTCATGTGTTTTATGTGGGGTTGTGAATGTAAGTTGAAGGGAAGGCACGTTCAGTATGGCTGATAAGTGTAAGTCAGCTGATTTTAGTCACGTGACTTCTAAAGCTCAATAGGCTGGACTCAGAGTGAGAACTTTGTAGTGGTAGAGATAACCCACACCCATTGATCACTGCCTCAAGTGGCAACACACTCACCTTTCACCACCACCACTACAGCTTCCCCTCCACTACCACAACTTCCACCATCACCACATCATCTCCCTCCACCACCACCACCACCACATCTCCCTCCACCTCCACCAACAGCTGTTGCTGGCCTGTAAGGAGAGAACTCTGGAACTCGGTCACAGGTAGTATCTGCCAAGTATGCAGCACAATCCAGAAGGGCTGTGTAGAGTTTCGTAATTAACCTGGCTGTCTCGTCTGACACCAGCTAATCTAATGAGAGTGCAGTGAGCTCAGCAGAGTGTAATGAGAGACGTGGGTGGCAAGTTTGAGTGGCATTCTGGCACTCTGGCACTCTACCTTAATGAGAGTGCCATCTGCTTAGTAGTGTGTAATGAGAGATATGGGCGATGGGAACTTTGAGGGGCACTCTGGTACTCTACTTTCAACACTTCAAGGTTACAGCGTTGTTTTTTTTTTTACAAGCCTGAATTTACAGACTGGAGTGTTATCCTGTCTGGTATCATTTACAGACTGGAGTGTTATCTTGTCTGGTATCATTTACAGACTGGAGTGTTATCTTGTCTGGTATCATTTACAGACTGGAGTGTTATCCTGTCTGGTATCATTTACAGACTGGAGTGTTATCCTGTCTGGTATCATTTACAGACTGGAGTGTTATCTTGTCTGGTATCATATTAAGTCAAGCATAATGTAAGGTACTTTACAACCCTCTCCCAGGATGCCATCCGCAACAGTCACTAACACCCAGCAACCTATTTATTGGTACGCGAACACGGGTGAAGGGGAGGAGTGGCAGGGGTTAGGGATGGCAGGGATTAGGGGTAGCAGGGGATAGCGGGTGGCACGGGGGAGTTAAGGGGGTTCCTTGGAACAGAGGTTAATTGAGGAGAGTGTCCCGGAGATGCATTCCACACTACTACTCTCCGTCACGCCCCTCCCTCCCTGTCCACCCTCCATCACGCCCCTCACTCCCTCTCTGTCCACCCTCCATCACTCCCCTCCTTCCCTGTCCACTCTCCATCATGCCCCTTCACCCACTCCATTTCTCTCCCTCCATCACCCTCCATCTCTCTTCCTCCTGCACCCTCCATCTCTCCCCCTCCATCAACCTCCTCCACCCTCCATCACCCTCCCTTCAAAAGATCAAGGTCACTCACAGTATATATCAATTTAAAGTTGTTTTATTTATTTATTTGAAGCAGTAAAGCCGTGTGTGTGTGTGGTTGAGTATGAGGCGTGTTGCAGGCTCGATGCTCCGTCCCATAATAAATTCTGTACTCATACAACTAGACTTTCCTCTTATACAGGCTGAGATACACAACCTCACATTAACGCTGCTGTGTAAAGGCTGAAATAAGTTATTGTTGTGTTAAGCAAAATCATTCACTGTTTAATGTACTATTGTTGAGACGTGTATTGTGTTGTGGGGGTTCTTTGCATAGATGTGGTAATAAATACTAACGATGAGCTTAGTATGGTAGCGTTTAATGAGGCGTTAGATATATGGGAGCTGAGAGTCTATGCCTATGTCCGCCTGCTATGCCTATCCGAGTGGAACTGACTGCTGGCCCGCACAGCACTGGGGCGTTCAAAAGGCAGGCCTATGATTGGCTAACGAAGGATCACATGGTGATCACGTGAACAGCTATGGCTTAGCCGTTAGAAATACGAACCGTACAGTATGTTGTTATTGTGGCAGGTATCCCAAGTGAGACGTGTATGTTGTTGTTATTGTGGCAGGTATCCACCAAGTGAGACGTGTATGTTGTTGTTATTGTGGCAGGTATCCACCATGTGAGACGTGTATGTTGTTGTTATTGTGGCAGGTATCCACCAAGTGAGACGTGTATGTTGTTGTTATTGTGGCAGGTATCCACCATGTTAGACGTGTATGTTGTTGTTATTGTGGCAGGTATCCACCATGTTAGACGTGTATGTTGTTGTTATTGTGGCAGGTATCCACCATGTTAGACGTGTATGTTGTTGTTATTGTGGCAGGTATCCACCAAGTGAGACGTGTATGTTGTTGTTATTGTGGCAGGTATCCACCATGTTAGACGTGTATGTTGTTGTTATTGTGGCAGGTATCCACCATGTTAGACGTGTATGTTGTTGTTATTGTGGCAGGTATCCACCATGTTAGACGTGTATGTTGTTGTTATTGTGGCAGGTATCCACCAAGGGGAACATTTAAAACTTTTATTGAATTGTTTTCCTCTTTTTTTTCCTCCTGTGTTTTGATTTCATTGCACTCACAACTGTAGAACGCCTCGTCCAGTCCTCTTCACATTTTCAACACTTGTGTACGGTAACGAGGACCAGATTCTTGGAGCAGTTAGCATGTTCACTTGCCTTGTGAGTTTCTGAACTCATTCCCAGCATCCTGTAATGGCTGGGGTAACTTTCAAAAACTGGTCAGTATTATAGAAAAAGTTTGATTGATTATGGCCTGTGTATGTTCCAGTTTTCTTTTGGAAGAAATTTGAAAAAAAAACTGCTTCTAATGTAGTAGTTTCTGAGTGTCGCCTCTGATCAGCTTCAACCTTTCCATGCTGACTACTTGACAGCACAACACCTGAGCAGCTTCAAGCTTAATATGCTTGTGTAGTTTAGGATATTAGCCTCTCTGGTTCCTCTGAAATATTTGAATTAGATTTGAGCTATGTCCTAATTTACCTTTTTTTTAATTGATGATATTTGGATATTAGTTTCCATGTGATGACTTGTGTATGATTCTTATGATTCACTAAAATCTTCAAAAATTGTCAACTTATGCCGCACTCTGTACTATTCCAGTAGTGTTCACTGAGGCAGAGGGGGCTGGGGTTATGAAATACGGGGATACCTTTCTTAGCTTTAATGTATCTTTGAATACAAGACGGCGACACACACACACAGCGCCCTGAAACCACAAATAGGTGCAGTACAGAAGTATATATATATATATATATATATATATATATATATATATATATATATATATATATATATATATATATATATAAGAGAAATAATGACCCCAATGAAAAAAATTACATTTAGTTTACTGAGACTTTCTAAATTTAAATGTAAACAGTATATTTATTCACGCACACCTGTACGCACACCTGTGTGCCCTCAAAACCTTTGTGCAAATTTGTAAAATCATTTTGTATGTTTTATAAATGAAGTTTTAATCTGTATTTTAAGAATTAAAGTATTGTTGACTGGTGGTGAAGAGGTTACCTACAGCCTTAATGACCCTCATGTTGCTAATAAAGGCAATTAATTAACCAACCTCATCTCTGTTATTCTACACTGTAATGTTATCGTGACTAAATATATTTCTATATAAACAACTGATTACGACTGTAAGCAGATATAAACATGCTTAGCAGAACTTTGAGGATGTGGGTTAGCGCTTCTTTTGATTATAATAATAATAATAATAATGAGGACCAGTCCCTGGACGCATTTTGTGCCTCTGTAATCTTGTAACTACCACCCACACTATGATAGTGTGGGTGGTAGTTACAAGATCATAGTTACACTATCATAGTGTGGGGTGTATAATACAAATGTTGAAACATAGGTAACTGTCTTCAAGAGGGCGCTACGCAAGTTCCTACAGTCAGTTCCTCTTGAAGGAGACTGTGGTGCTGACGTTGAACTGTTTGCTGCTACCACCAGAAGCCGCCTCCTCCTTCTCTTCTTCCTCGTCACCCCCTCGTCTTACTTCTGCTCTCTGCTCTCCTTCCTCCACCAGTAAGGGCCCGCCAGACAAGCCGGTGATTCAGCTTCAGTAAACAACGTCTCTCTGGCCTCCATAAGTCTCCCTCTCTCTCTCTCTTTCTCTATTTGTCCTGTATTTTATCCTGATAATCAGCATCAATATAACACAGCTCTGCTACGACCATCAGATGGTTGTGTGACCTCAGCAACAACACCCTCACTCCTCACTCACTCACTCACTCACTCACCCATCATTTGAACGTAGGCTGGACGCGCCTCAGTTTTCTTATTGAACTTCATACGTTTACATTACGTACGTATTATTGAGTTTATTGGCGTTAAAGTTTGTTATAATTAGTTTTATTTTACTTACAGACAACAGTGTACAGTGTAACTAACCTAAACAACGTATATCTAGAAATTTGCTTGAAATAATAATAATAATTATTTCTAGCAGTACATGTACAACGTGTACAAATCTAGCTGACATCAGTGACATATTACTGTATAGAAAGTCCCTTGTTATGCACAGCATTTCCCGCAAATTAGGTCAATTTTGTCCCCAGGATGCGACCCACACCAATCGACTAACACCCCAGGTACCTATTTTACTGCTAGGTGGACGGGGACAGCAGATGTCTTAAGGAAACGCGTCCTAGTATTTCCCCCCTTATAGGGGATCAAACCACTGACCTCAGTGTGTGAGCTGAGTATGCTAGCAATCCAGCTAACGGGACACTGTGTAACTCTGATCTACGTTACGACTCTTTGAGCTTTGTAAGGAGAGTGTTACATTGATCACTGCTTGAGAAACATTATATGTAGAGTGGTGACACCAGCAGTTGCTGCTCTCTTAAGGAAATGACTATTAATTTCGGGTACAATCTTCTCCAGTATTTTTTCGATTTGCTTTTTTTTGTATATATTTTAGTACTATTTTTTGTGAAAACTCCCAAGACGACACTTGTGTAATCGAAATTGAATTACTTTACCAGGTCAGACGGACAGGCTGGTCTCTGCTACCATTACCATTACAACGCCTCCATAACAGTTAGCAGTTGTTGCCTTTGCTGCCATCGGTTCTCCCATCCCCATAACACTCCAACGTTGAGACATAGGCTCTCAGCCTGGTACCTTAGTTCTCCCTAGGGCCTAGGCAGTCAGAAGCAATAACATGATGTTGATTTCATCACATGAACCAGAGACACTCTGACTCATATTTCTTTAAGGAATACATGCAAGGAATTTTAGTTTTCGCCCTAGAGGAAACACCACTCGTGCTTCCACCCAAACACTTCGGTGATACCTTGTGCAACTTAGCCAAGAGCACTTAAATAAGAAGTAGGAATACCTGATATCAACAGTTACTAAGTGAAAACTGCATACTCAGCGATCCTGGTACCTGTGAGACGACCACAACACACAACTTTAACAACCTTTTATATACTTTTGAGGAGTTTCGAGTGTCTTACTACTTTCGGAGCTCAGCCATGGGCCAGGCTCGTCTGGTGCCTGGCCCATGGCTGTTGCTGCTGAAGGCCAGCTGCCCGCTGCACCTAAACCTTCTTCACAAGAGTCAGACTGATTTTTTAATAACATAGCAGGGGAAAATAAACTTCATTCCTTCCTTCCCACCATCCCTGGACCGTCACACATTTATGGAATGCCGGAAGCTCGCAGACCTCTTACCTCGGTAATCGGTTGGGTATCTTTTATAACCTAAACTTCTAAGTACCATTTAGTTCCTCACTCCTAAAACATTTAGATCCCGCACATCTGGGAGACACAGAAACGAGAAACTCGCCAGGTTGAACGTTATTTCCTGGTTCATACGAGTGCCCATCAAACAAGTAATCACTTTCCTGCAGAGCGCCACCCTCGCTGACTTTGATCCTACGCTTCCCACAGGATTTCACGAACCTCGTCAAACTGTGCGTGACTTTCAATCTGTTTTCTTACGAAGATACCGACCGTAAAGAAAAATTTGGAATGAGTGTGGGTTCACCGCTTTGTGCCCCCCCTGGCTTTGTACATCCCGAGAGGGACCAGTTCACACATATATCATCCCCCGTCAAACAGCTGAGAAAACGTCGCCGATGTTTCGGTCATTATAACAAAAAGTTTCAAGTTTCATATTTTTGGGGGACCAGCTCAAGCAAATTGAGACCCCACAAAGTTCATAATGGAAGAGGAACAACGTAACTCCCTAACTTTTCCACTCCAGCGGCAGTAATAACTTCATATATAAAGCCTACAGAAAACCTGCCAATAATGATGAACAAATACTCTGCTACTCTCACTGTAATGCTACAAGAGGCATGACCATACTTTTTCTGCGCTTCCTCAGCATGTGTAGCACTGAGTTCCTTCTATATAAAAAACATGTATATCGGCCACCTGTTTCCTGTCCTGACATTTCCCAAAACATATCCACTCCTGCAAAAATCAAAGCTGATAGTAGGTTTATCAGTCCCAGAGAAAACACCTGGCTGACAAGCGGGGGCTTCTGTCAGCCTTACTCCAGAGAGCTGACAGCGTCGCTGCGGACCTCACCACGAAACCTATTAAGGAAATCATCAGGGGCACCTCACCCCGTCAGGAAGACAGTCACAGCTATGTCAGGAAAACGGGACAAGTGTTTCCTGACGCGGGTCTTAGTCATATGATGACCCGCAGCTGGAGCTTTTGGTCATCTGACCGAGGCCTTTCGCTGGCTTACCGGTCCACCCCATTAAAAATTATGGCTACATACCTGGAAAGTACTTGAGGGCCTGGTCCCAAATCTGCCATAACAACATACTGGAGTGAGAGATATGGGAGGAAGTGTAAAATAAACCCAGTGAGGAGCAGGGGTGCGGTGGGGACAATACGGGAGCACTGTATCAACATCCGGGGTCCCAGACTATTCAACATCTTACCAGAAGATATCCGAAACACAGCTGGAACCAGTGTAGAAGCCTTCAAGAGGAAACTGGACAAGTATCTTCACCAGGTGCCAGATCAACCAGGCTGTGACGGATATGTGGGGCAGCGGGCATCCAGCAGCAACTCTTCAAAGGTATATATCAAAGGTATATCGAAGGTTAGTTCACAGTCACAACCAGTGTTTACATCCCATGTAGGGGAAGACATCACGTTCATATAAGTGACACAGAGACTTGGACACCCTACTTGATAGATCAAAAGCAGAACATGAAGCAGTAATGAAGGAAGGAATGAACGTGATTGAAGCAGTAATGAAGGAAGGAATGAACGTGATTGATGCAGTAATGAAGGAAGGAATGAACGTGATTGATGCAATATTGAAGGAAGGAATGAACATGATTGATGCAGTAATGAAGGAAGGAATGAACGTGATTGATGCAGTAATGAAGGAAGGAATGAACGTGATTGATGCAGTAATGAAGGAAGGAATGAACGTGATTGAAGCAGACATCATGAGTAGACAGAACGAGTCCTACAAGTTGAAGACCAGAGTCACTAAGACGTCAGTAGTCTAGCAGCGTCAGAGCAGTAGCTAGGTGAAATGATTGCCTTGCGAAAGCCACACACTACGCCTTAAAACCATACACAGCTTGAAGAAGAGGTATGATAGTTTCAGAGCAAGTCAGGCAGTAAACTCGGGTCAAAAGGCGGGCTGAGGAGCTGGAGTTTAAGCCCCGCTATGTTCATTTCAGTAAGTTCAATTAGGTAATTACGCACAAGTGGGCTTTACCATGTGTAAGAAACTGGCCCCTTTAAACGTGTGTTGTGAGGGTGGCGGGTGTGTGTGAGAGAGAGAGAGAGAGAGAGAGAGAACCCCTTTGCTTCATTACCCCAACACACCTTTATCGCTCAATACCTGCACCATACCTGCTCCAAACCTGCCATCACCCCCCCTCACCAGAGAATAAATCACACTCCATACACGCTAACACACCTGCCATTCTAGGAAAGAGAGAGAGAAACTTACTGCAATACATTTGTTTCAAACCTGTTAAATATACGAGGACACACACACACACACACACACACACACACACACACACACACACACACACACACACACACATACACACACACACACACACACACACACACACATACACACACACACAACACACACACACATACACACACACACACACACACACACACACACACACACACAATAACAACACAGCTTAAAAAGCCCTGAAATTAATATACTCCTTAAATTAAAAGTCCGCTTCTGAAGGTCGTATTTTGAAGTTAGGGGGGCGGGGGGAGGGGCGGCTCTGGCCCCACTAAAACCTAATGTGTTTTTTTTTGTCAGAATTTTGTCATATTTTGATCAATGTGTTGTTTCTTCTGGCCACACGAGTAATAGATGGATTACCTTTTAATCTTGCTGATGGATCCAGGATCATCGCTCCTGAGTGCCGGTCTGAGACTGGATCCTCTGGTTGACAGTCTAGTCAGTCAGGCTGTGTTGGTTCTCACGGCTGGTAGATCAACGTAGAACCACAGTTGAATGTATCAGAAATACCTTGATAGAACATTATGAAGCAGATGCCAGATCAACCAGGCTGTGATGAATATGTGGGGCTGCGGGCCACCAACAGTAACAGCCCGGCCATGGACCAGGCTAGCACCAGACCAGCCTGGTACATCTATGTCGCCTGCGCTTCAGGGAGTACACCTTGAAGGATTGTAGGTGTCTATCACTGAGCGTTTGAATACGTTCGAGCAGGTCAGCATTTCACCAGCCTAAAGTGGACTGTGTACAGTAATATTCCAGTGTTTTAAAGAGTAATTGTTGCCTTGGCATGTTTTGTGTCCACGATCCTTGTTACTCTCTAGTGTTTTTATGATTGCTGTATCACCATGCTGGTTTAGCGCTTACTTTGGATTATAATATTTTTATTATGATTATAATGTCAATTCTTCCGACAAGATTACCCGACAAGGTTACCCGACACGGTTACCCGACACGGTTACCCGACAAGGTTACCCGACAAGGTTACCCGACAAGGTTACCCGACAAGGTTACCCGACAAGGTTACCCGACAAGGTTACCCGATACGGTTACCCGACAAGGTTACCCGACAAGGTTACCCGACAAGGTTACCCGACAAGATTACCCGACAAGGTTACCCGACAAGGTTACCCGACAAGGTTACCCGACAAGGTTACCCGACAAGATTACCCGACAAGGTTACCCGACAAGGTTACCCGACAAGGTTACCCGACAAGGTTACCCGACAAGGTTACCCGACACGGTTACCCGACAAGGTTACCCGACAAGGTTACCCGACAAGGTTACCCGACACGGTTACCCGACAAGGTTACCCGACAAGGTTACCCGTGGTTCCCCAACATCTTACCCACCTCTTCTACTCTGCACAGAAGCTTCTTCTTAATTCTAGTTTTGATCTTGTTTCATAATTGAGCAGCTGAAATGTGACTTCGTTCAACAGTACGTCTTGTTCAACACTACGTCTTGTTCAACACTACGTCTTGTTCAAACCTACGTCTTGTTCAACACTACGTCTTGTTCAAACCTACGTCTTGTTCAACACTACGTCTTGTTCAACACTACGTCTTGTTCAAACCTACGTCTTGTTCAACACTACGTCTTGTTCAACACTACGTCTTGTTCAGCAGTACGTCTTGATAGTTTACAAAACTGAAGAATAAGACACTTGTTCAACATTTGGGAATTTTTATTGACGAAACGTCCCGCCAGCCAGTGACTTCTTCAGTCCCATACCGAGAAGAACGGAGGAAGGTGAGGAGGAGTTTGAGGTAATCAGTCCCTCAACCTGGAGTCGATGTGTTCAGTCCATCAGTTTGGACTGAACACATCGACTCCAGGCCGAGGACTGATTACCTTAAACTCCTTCTCACCTCCGTTCTTCTCGGTATGGGACTGAAGAAGCCACTGCCTGGCGGGACGTTTCCTTAGTAAAGATTCCCAAATGTTGCACAAGTGTCTCAGTCATAACACGACTTTCTATGGCTTGTTAGTCTGATGTGTCCTCGCTGTTAGTCTCATGTGTCCTCGATGTTAGTCTGATGTGTCCTCGCTGTTAGTGTGATGTGTCCTCGCTGTTAGTCTGATGTGTCTTCGCTGTTAGTCTGATGTGTCCTCGCTGTTAGTGTGATGTGTCCTCGCTGTTAGTCTGATGTGTCCTCGCTGTTAGTCTGATGTGTCTTCGCTGTTAGTCTCATGTGTCCTCGATGTTAGTCTGATGTGTCCTCGCTGTTAGTGTGATGTGTCCTCGCTGTTAGTCTGATGTGTCTTCGCTGTTAGTCTGATGTGTCCTCGCTGTTAGTCTGATGTGTCCTCGCTGTTAGTCTGATATGTCCTCGCTGTTAGTCTGATGTGTCCTCGCTGTTAGTCTGATGTGTCCTCGCTGTTAGTTTGATGTGTCCTCGCTGTTAGTCTGATGTGTCCTCGCTGTTAGTTTGATGTGTCCTCGCTGTTAGTTTGATGTGTCCTGCATAAACCAAAAAAACATGTTTTACTTATTTTGCTCTATGCTTGCTGACTTAACTTACTTACGAAATCGTAATGACACGATTGCCACGGGTTCAGTCCCCACCCTTACCGTGGTTTTCTTGCTGACTTACGTGTGTGTGCAGGTTGTTGTGGTGCTGTGAGCTATGTCTGTCTGTCTGACAGCTATGAGAATATGGAGTGTAAATGGGACGAGTACCATGCCTCAAGAAGCACCTTTTATGCTATTCCTCACTGAACTTTGTACAATGTATTTAAAGTTGTGTACAATGTACAGCTCCTCTACAGCTGCGACGATTAGTTATATTAGTATGAAAGAATCTTGCTTAAAAGGAAGACACGACTGGCGGGGTAACAAGACTTTATCACATGAAGTAGGTCTCCCAAGCACGCACTGGCTCAACCACCAATAAATACACCAGCCAAAGAAAGGATGGACAGAGCAGGTGAGGGATGTGATTACTGAGAGAACCGTAGCTTGCTGACCAACACACCCTCACCGCTCCTCTTACCTTCATACGAAGGGAAATATGAATCCGTGTGTCCAGCAAATAACGTACCAGCAAATGTGTTCTCATGGTCCATATGCGGCTGGACTCCCACCTGCTTGGGGGCTGGACTCCCACCTGCTTGGGGGCTGGACTCCCACCTGCCTTGTTTTCCCTGGTTCACGAGGATATTGAACAAAGGTAAACATGAACTTACTATATAATCATGATGGCTGCAAGTAGTATATGGAGTCACAAGAAATGCCTTTAAGAGGAAATGTAATAGGTTCGTGATCAACCAGACTGTGTTACGTTGGTCAGATTGCATCGCCAACAGCCTGGCTTATCACGATGACAATTGAAGATGTCCTTCTACCTGCCCAACGTAATTCACGTTTTGAAAAGTGTTTGTGACTTTATCCAAACAGATTTTCTTCCAGCCATTTCTAGACAAGATGGCAAGCCACTGATGGTCTTTAAAATACTTGTGTCTTCTCTACACTGGAATATTGCAACACTCCAGTTAAGTTAAAGCTGGAGAAATTCCACATCTGGAGGATGACCCCAGTTTTTTTTTCGCTCAAAAATAATCACGATACCGTCGTTTAAGATTTCTTCTCCGAAGTGTGGGTTGTTGTTTTTTTCCAAGTTTTCGCTGCCTGTTTGCTGGAAGTTGAAATCTTATTTTGGGGGAATGATGTGAAATTCTTCAAAGTGTACTGCTTTAAGGGATGACAGGGAACATATGTACACGAAGTTCCTCATTACCAGGCGGTGCAATAACAGATGTATAGCAAGAAATATTTAATACAACCCAGTACAATAGAGTGGTTGCAGACTTCACAGAAATCCATACATGGAGTAGCTTCTTTCACAGTGAAGTCTGCACACCAGACTGAACTACCTATAGACATGACGGAGGACAACCAAAAAAATGAGTGAAATTCTCTTTCTCTAAGAGAATATCACTCATTTTTTTTTGGTTGTCCCTCCTCCTGCTTCATCTTTCATACCTCTTCTGTTCCCTGCTTTCCCTCTTATCTCTTTCCTCCTCCATCCCCTTTCATCCCCACTTCACCCTACCTCTCCTCCCTGAGGTCCATCAATCACTACTGGGTGTATCTGCCTGGGTTATCCAGTGACAGATTACATTTGGTGTCTATAGAACATAGATGGTGAGGATCACCAGACAGTGTAATAACCTCTGATATGTCTAGGTATCATATTATTTTAAATAAGATTCCAGACATTTTAAGTAAATACCTTAAATTTGCTGGTGGCAGGTGAAACATAAATTGTAGATATTTATTCAGATGTATTCCTGTTAACCCTTTGGGGCCTAGTTCCTAGGCCTTTGTGTGTCCATATGCTCTTACGCTACCCTTCACAGGATGGATATTGGGTGTACAATAAACTAACTACTTCGGTGGCAAAATCTTAAAAAAAATGATTCAGGCACTGAAATGGATGTCCTAAAAAATGCAGCCATGAAAATAATAAAAAAATATACTTTTTTCATTAACCCGGGATGAGACACAGATCACATAACTGACATTAGCATTCATGCAGCAGTTGGACCGGATTCATGGAATTCCTTATTTATAAAGCAGTGCAAAATACCACTAGCACGTATCCTTTGGAGAAGAGTTTAATAAGATGTAGGAAAAAGAAGGCAGTAGAGTACTAGCTAAAAAATACAAGCCAGGAGCCCTTATACAGCACAACATAAGAGCCGGAAGATTATGCTTTTGTCGCAACTGATAAACCACTATAACAGAATTACCGAGACGATGCAAGAAAACCAAAATGCCGACGTGGTGTTCACGGATTTCGAAATGGCTTTAAACAAATGTTATCATGGGATGACTACACATAAAATGAGGGACATATTGGGAAAGTAGGCGCATGGATATTCAACTTTCTAATGGATAGAACACAGTGGTAGTAAACAGCGCAAAATCCAGGGTAAGCAAAGTACAAAAGCTCAATACCCGTTTGCAGATGACACCAAAATAAGCGTGAAAAATCGTCTTGGTAGAAGACACGAACAAAACTGTAAGATATAAACAAAGTCTTACAGTAGGCAGTGGAAAATAACGTTGCTGTCAATGGTGACAAGTTCCAGCTGCTTAGATATGGAAACAATGAAGAACTCATGAGGGACACTGTATATAAACACAAGAGCACCAAACAGAACAAAAGGAACATGGGAAAGATCTAGGTGTAATAATGTCAACTAACCTTTCTTTCAAAGAACACAATAAGGCAGATGTCACGACAGCCAGGAAAATGACGGGACGGATTATGTGGACTTTGAAGACAAGTGGAAATAGTGCCAGTGTTGTCAATTTTTAAATCGTTTGTGTTTTCTCGTTTAGAGTATTGTTCAGTGTTGACGGCTCCGTTCAGGGCAAGACAGATACCAGAACTGGAACAGATTCACGGATCATTTTCTGCCCAAATAGAACCATTAAATCATTAAAATTGCTGGGAAACCCACCAAAGTCTAAATATGTACTCGCTGAAGCGGAGGAGAGATACACTATAATATACACATGGAAAATACTTGAGGGCCTGGTCCTATATCTGTATACTGCTATAACAACATATTGGAGTGAGAGATATGGGAAAATGTATATAATGAACTTAGTGAAAGGCAGGTCATTGTGGGCACAAGACAAGAACATTGTATCAACATTCGTGGTTCCAGACTTTTTAACATTCTGCTACAAGAAATCAGAAACATTGTTGGAACAACTGTAGAAGTCTTTAAGAGGATACGAGAGAATTTCCTCCACCAAGTGCCGGAACAACCAGGCTGTGATAGTTATGTGGTCTAGCGGATCACAGGCAATACAAGCCTAGTTGACTAGGCTAGTACCAGACAAGCTGTGCTCACACCTCTGCAACACAATTGTCATCAAAGATTTGTTAAGTTATACCATGAATTAAGGAAAGATCCTGGACTTCACCTTACCAAACAGACAAAGCAAATGCGATAGTAATTATGGACAGTATGGATAGTAATTATGGACTCACGCGCCTCTTAAAAAGAGGAAAGTCTTGAGCCCTGAGTGATGGCTACAATCCTTGAAGTTATTACACGTAACAAAGTGTGTGTTCACCATGAAGTGTGTGACTGGTGTTCAGGTCAGGTGTTGACTCACCTGGGGGGAGCCTCCAGTAATGTCCAGGTGAGTCCTGCTCATTGTTGTCCACAAGTTAATGTTCTCTTGCTCACTCTCACTCCCCTTCATCCCTTCCATCATCTTCCTGCTTCTTCCCCTACACATACAGCTCTTGTCCATCGAGACATTGTAGAATGGTCGCTGAAGAAGCAAGAACAACAACACAATCGTAATTTATGTTGTGGCATATATAAACACGACAATTGTGTCGTCCAGAATGTTAGTTCATAACTTAAAGGTGAAAATATATTTCACTTTCCCACACTTGACCTCAGGTCAGGGCCTGAAGTGTGTTTTTTTGTGTATGAAGTTTTGACATTTCGTGATGACGTGTTTGTGAGTGACGTCAACGCTGTGACGTCACAGCCTTGCCGTCACACCACACGTGACAATGCTGACGTCACAATGTTTACAGTTTCATGCTTTTCTATGACGTGGGATGCTTGCAGGGGGTCGAGTCACGGCTCGTCTTAACTTTATCAACAGCTCTAAATGAGTACTGTCATCAAGTGGCCCCTCCGTACCTACTCTTGAAGCTGTGTACGATATGAGTTGCGTTGCGTTGTTTGAACCGTACTGCTCGTGTGTTGTGCTCACCTAGTTGTGTTAGTTCGAGTCGATTCATAGCTCCTGGCCCCCGTCTCTTAACTTTTATTGCAGTGTTGATGTTGGAGGATGTTGCAGTATTAAGGGGGGGATGCAAGGGACTGGACCTGTCCTCAACTTCCTTGGATCAAGCAAAATTATGGAGCAGACAAACCTGTTCGTGCCGAATAGATAAAACTAATAAATTATCAAGGGCTCACTTAAAATTAAGTCCTTTCTAAAATTTTCTCTTATACGTTTAAAGATATATTTTTTACATTTATGTTGATGAAAAAATTAATAATTTTGTACCAAAAGAACCTTAGAAAACTGACCTAACCTTATAATAAGCACAGTTTAATTTAGCCTAATCCATCTAAATATATTTTAGATAAATTTACAATAATTTAATAATAAACAAATACAATGAAATATATTTTTTTTCGTTAGGATCACAATGATTTTTGCGAAATTATTCCATACACAAATTTTCGCTTGCCATATTTGGCAAGAAGACCGTTGCTATTTAAGCCAAAATTGCAAGTTTTACCTATTCGACACGATACACACACACACACACACACACACACACACACACACACACACACACACACACACACACACACATATATATATATATATATATATATATATATATATATATATATATTCTTATTACGGGTAAGTCCCTGGGAGGCAGGAACCCAGTACTCAGGAGACTGGACAGGTACATACCTGAGGACGTCGTGTGTGAGTGTAGGCGTTGCTCCTGTATCGCCTGTCGAAACCCTCAGAGCTGATGTATTTTTTCTTCATTAATAACAGTGAGGAGCGTATGAAATGGCGCATTGCTGATCACTGAGAGAGTAAATCCCCCAAGAGAGAAACACGAGAAAGAATGTCTCCGGTGGGATTTCCTCTCTTACAGAGGCATAAACTGCAGAACAAGTTCGTTCTGGGACTCTTATTAGTCCCAATAAAAGTTCAGCGCACTGAGTGATAAGATGTGATCTCCGTTTGGTAACGTCACGACAGCTACGCTAAGTGTATCCATGTACACTATTGCTGTAAGACTGGTGCAAGTCATCAAGAGGGTGCCATGGGTAGCAACAACCTCACTGATCAGCTGCTCACTAAGCTTGGTCTTGGTGTCGTTTCCACAGTGGAGCACTTGTAAAACAGGCCACAGCTAACCTTCAGGAGCTATGACGATCACAGGCTGGACAGCCACAGCCTCATCATCGGTGGACACATTGAAAACAGACCAACTAATACAGAAAATTATCCTGGGGAGGGCGCTCACTAAATGAAAACATCTGGGTATAATCCGTAGAGTTTCTCCGCCTGAATATGTATGTGTGTGTGTCCACTCAACTATTTGTGGTTGTAAGGGTCGATTTACAGCTCCTGGCCCAGCCTCTTCACTTGTCGCTACTAGGTCCACTCTCTCCCTGCTCCATGAACTTTATCATGCCTCTTCTTAAAGCTGTGTATGGATCCTGCCTCCACTACTTCACTCTCCATATTGTGTGTGTGTACACTTAACCTAATTATACCATCAGGTAAATAGGTCTGTGAGTACACAACTATGTGAATACATAAGTATGCGAGAACACAGCTCAGGACTGCGTCAGTATGGCAAACAATTTGCATATATTATGATGAGGGAGTTGCAGTGCAATGAAGGGATGCGTCAGAACACCCCCTGCAACACACACGATAAGATAAACGAGACACTATATTTAATATACTCAAACTTTTAGCGTAAATTAACCGAGAAAAAAAAAGAAAACGATTGTAAAAGTAAATTTCAATTATATATAAATAGACTGAATGTTCTGTGAGACTGACATGTTCTGTGAGACTGACATGAATGTTCTGTGAGACTGACATGAATGTTCTGTGAGACTGACATGAATGTTCTGTGAGACTGACATGAATGTTCTGTGAGACTGACATGAATGTTCTGTGAGACTGACATGAATGTTCTATGAGACTGACATGAATGTTCTGTGAGACTGACATGAATGTTCTGTGAGATTGACATAAATGTTCTGTGAGACTGACATAAATGTTCTGTGAGACTGACATGAAAGTTCTGTGAGACTGACATGAATTATGTGGCACATGAATGTTCTGGAGACTGACATGAATGTTCTGTGAGACTGACATGAATGTTCTGTGAGACTGACATGAATGTTCTGTGAGACTGACATGAATGTTCTGTGAGACTGACATGAATGTTCTGTGAGACTGACATGAATGTTCTGTGAGACTGACATGAATGTTCTGTGAGACTGACATGAATGTTCTGTGAGACTGACATGAATGTTCTGTGAGACTGACATGAATGTTCTGTGAGACTGACATGAATGTTCTGTGAGACTGACATGAATGTTCTGTGAGACTGACATGAATGTTCTGTGAGACCATGAATGTTCTGGACACATGAATGTTCTGTGAGACTGACATGAATGTTCTGTGAGACTGACATGAATGTTCTGTGAGACTGACATGAATGTTCTGTGAGACTGACATGAATGTTCTGTGAGACTGACATGAATGTTCTGTGACGAATGAATTCTGAACTGACATGAATGTTCTGTGACTGACATGAATGTTCTTGAGACTGACATGAATGTTCTGTGAGACTGACATGAATGTTCTGTGAGACTGACATGAATGTTCTGTGAGACTGACATGAATGTTCTGTGAGACTGACATGAATGTTCTGTGAGACTGACATGAATGTTCTGTGAGACTGACATGAATGTTCTGTGAGACTGACATGAATGTTCTGTGAGACTGACATGAATGTTCTGTGAGACTGACATGAATGTTCTGTGAGACTGACATGAATGTTCTGTGAGACTGACATGAATGTTCTGTGAGACTGACATGAATGTTCTGTGAGACTGACATTTATGTTATGTACTGAAGTGAAAAACATTTCTTCATTAGATCAATGGAGGGGTGGAGGTACATTGCAGTTTTTCAACTGTAGTGTAGGCGCGTCTCTGGCAAGACAGTGGTGGAGTGAATGATGAAAGTGCTTATTCTTTTCCGGGTCACCCTGCCTTGGTGAGAGACGGCCGATGTGTTAATAAAAAAAAATATCAAAGTGATACAATACCGACAAGTTGGTGTATAAGACGCGTATTATAACACCTGAGTACGAAGGCTCAAGCGATAGCGCTCTCGGCTCACAGAAGATACTGGCGTCGATCCCGGGCACGGGTGGAAACGTTGGGCATGTTTCCTTATGCCTGCTGCCGCAGTTCGCGTAGTAGTAAGTAGGTACCTGAGTATTAATGGACTGTTGTGGGTGGCATCCTGGGAGGATGTTAGTCTGCCCTACATAGTGGTGAGCCTTGAAATGTACCGGGGTGGGTTAACAGACAGCTTAAAGTCTGTAACTGAGCTGAGGTAGGATAGCAGTTCCTGGTCTAGGTGAGCAGAGGTAGGATAGCAGTTCCTGGTCTAGGTGAGCAGAGGTAGGATAGCATTTCCTGGTCTAGGTGAGCAGAGGTAGGATAGCAGTTCCTGGTCTAGGTGAGCAGAGGTAGGATAGCAGTTCCTGGTCTAGGTGAGCAGAGGTAGGATAGCAGTTCCTGGTCTAGGTGAGCAGAGTAGGTAGCAGTTCCTGTCTAGTGAGCAGAGGTAGATGCAGTTCTGTCTAAGTGAGATGAGGTGGACAGTCATCGAAATTAATTAGTCTACGACTATCTACGACCACTAACGTCGAGATTTAAACTCTGTGCGTTTTTCCTGGGCCACCTCGTTGCCAGATGTTATCCTGGGCCACCTCGTTGCCAGATGTTATCCAGGGCCACCTCGTTGCCGGACGTATCCTAGGCTATCTTGTTGCCAAACGTATCCTAGGCAAGTGTTGGTGACAAACGTATCCTGGGCCACCTCGTTGCCGGACGTATCCTAGGCCACCTCGTTGTCAGATGTATCCTGGGCCACCTCGTTGTCAGATGTATCCTGGGCCACCTTGTTGCTGAACTTATCTCGGGCCGCCTTCTTGACAGACGTATCCTGGGCCACCTCGTTACCGGACGTATCCTGGGCCACCTCGTTGCCGGACGTATCATGGGCCACCTCGTTGCCAGACGTATCCTGGGCCACCTCGTTGCCAGACGTATCCTGGGCCACCTCGTTGCCAGACGTATCCTAGGCCACCTCGTTGCCAGACGTATCCTGGTCCACCTCGTTGCCGGACGTATCCTGGGCCACCTTGTTGCCAGACGTATCCTGGGCCACCTCGTTGCCAGACGTATCCTGGGCCACCTCGTTGCCAGACGTATCCTAGGCCACCTCGTTGCCAGACGTATCCTGGTCCACCTCGTTGCCGGACGTATCCTGGGCCACCTTGTTGCCAGACGTATCGCGACAAGGATTTCCCCTTCCCTCGTAATCTACTTTATTGTGGTTAAATATACCTTTTTTAAGCTCGTGTACTCACCTAATTGTGGTTGCAGGGGGTCGATTCATATCTCCTGGCCCCGCCTCTTCACTGGTCGCTACTAGGTCACTCTCCCCCTGCTCCGTGAGCTTTATCATACCTCTTCTTAAAGCTATGTATGGATCCTGTCTCCACTAACTCACTTTCCAGTCTATACCACTTCCTGAGAACTCTGTGACTTAAGAAATACTTCCTAACATCCCTGTGATTCATCTGAGTCTTTAACATCCAATTGTGACCCCTTGTTACTGTGTTACATCTCTGCAACATCCTGTCTCTGTCCACCTTGTCGATTCCTCACAGTATTTTTTGTGTCGTTATCATTTTCCCCTATTCCCCCTGTCCTCCAGTCTTGTCAGGTTGATTTCCCTTAACCTCTTCTCGTAGGACATGCCTCTTAACTCCGGGACTAGTCTAGTTGCAAACCATTGCACTTTCTCTAATTTCCTTATGTGCTTGGCCAGGTATGGGCTCCAAACTGGTGCTGCATACTCCAATATGGGCCTGACGTACACGGTGTACAGAATCCTGAACGATTCCTCACTGAGATGTCGGAATGCTTTTCTTAGGTTTGCTTGGCGTCCATATGCTGCAGCAGTTATCTGGTTGATGACGAGCCTGGCCCATGGCCGGGCTCAGAGAGTAGATACTCTCGAAACTCTTCAAAGATGTGCGCCTCAGGAGATGTGCTCGGTATTATACTTACCCCAGGATCCTTTTCCTTGAGTGAAGTATGTAGTCTTTAGCCCCCTAGACTGTACTGTGTCTGCGGTCTTCTTCATGACTTTGCACTTGGTGGGGTTGAACTGCAGGAGCCAGTTGTGAATGAATGGTTCAGAGAACCGACGAGTTGGTAAATTAGACACATATGCAACACTTGGGTATCTTTATTGAGGAAACGTTTCGCCACACAGTGGCTTCATCAGACATCCTGTCTGACACTGCAACATCTTGGTATCTTAATACAGGGATTTCTTCGCTTGCCTATTTCTTGGGCACGACCTACTTCCACACTGAACAAATGTGACACCTACAACTGCTGCACCTCTCCTGTCTACAGTATATAAGATCCCTCTGCTCATATGCTGTTATTCTATTCAAGATTGATGGACTGACAACATCGTCTCAAGATTGAGGGCCTGACAACCTCACACTCCTCCTGTTCTTCACGATTCTCCTTTGTATGGACTGATGAAGCCACTGTGTGGCGAAACGTTTCCTCAATAAAGATACCCAAGTGTTGCATATGTGTCTAATTTACCAGGAGCCAGTTGCTGGACCAGGCCTGCAGCCTGTCCAGGTCTCTTTGTAGTCCTGCCTGGTCCTCCTCCGATTGAATTCTCCTAATTAACTTCACATCATCTGCAAACAGGGACACTTCTGAGTGTGTGTACTCACCTAATTTTGGTTGCAGGGGGTCGATACTCAGCTCCTGGCCCCGCCTCTTCACTGTCCGCTACTGGGTCTCTTCTTTCCTTGCTCCATGAGCTTTATCATACCTTGTCTTAAAACTATGTATGGTTCCCGCCTCCACTATATCGTTTGCTAGACTATTCCACTTCCTGACTACTCTGTGGCTGATGAAATGCTTCCTAACATCCCTTTGACTCATCTGAGTCTTCAGCTTCCAATTATGCCCTATTGTTTCTTTGTTCCCTCTCTGTAACATCCTGTCACTATCTACCTTGTCGATTCCAAGCAGTATTTTGTATGTCGTTATCATGTCTCCTCTAGCCCTTCTGACCTCCAGTGTTGTTAGTCCTATTTCCCTCAATCTTTCTTCATAGGACAGTCCCCTGAGTTGTGGAACTAACCTTGTCGCAAACCTTTGCACTTTCTCTAATTTCTTGACGTGCTTGACCAGGTGTGGGTTCCAGACTGGTGCTGCATACTCTAGTATGGGCCTGACGTACACGGTGTACAGTGTCTTGAACGATTCCTTGTTAAGGTAACGGAACGCTAATCTTAGGTTTGCCAGTCGCCCATATGCTGCCTCAGTTATAAGAACATAAGAAAGGAGGAACACTGCAGCAGGCCTGTTGGCCCATACTAGGCAGGTCCTTCACAATCCGTCCCACTAACAGAATATTTGCTCAACCCAATCTTCAATGCTACCCAAGAAATAAGCTTTGACAATTCTACCCACTCATGCGCGAGTCCCACTCAAATCCAACCCCTCTCACTCATGAATTTATCCAACCTAAATTTGAAACTACCCAAGGTCCTAGCTTCAATAACCCTACTAGGCAGACTGTTCCACTCATCAACTACCCTATTTCCAAACCAATACTTTCCTATATCCTTTCTAAATCTAAACTTATCTATCTGGTTGATGTGTGCTTCTGGAGACGTGCTTGGTGTTACTCACCACAAGGTCTTTCTCCTTTGACGAGGTTTGTAGCCTTTGTCCACCTAGCCTGTACTCTGTCAGCGGTCTTCTTTACCCTTCTCCGATCTTCATGAGTTTGCATTTGGTGGGATTAAATTCGAGAAGCCAGTTGCAAGACCAGATGTCAAGCTTGTCCAGGTCTCTTTGAAGTCCTGCTTGGTCCTCATCCGATTTGATTCTCATTAATTTCACATCATCTGCGAACAGAAACACTTCTGAGTCTATCCCGTCCGACATGTCATTCACATATACCAAGAATAGCACTGGTCCTAGGACTGACCCCTGCGGTACCCCGCTCGTCACAGGCGCCCACTGTGAAACCTCATCACGCACCATGACCCGTTGTTGCCTCCCTGTGAGGTATTCCCTGATTCATTCCAGTGCCCTTCCTGTTATACACGCTTGGTCTTCCAGCTTTACTAATCTCATATGATCAACTGTGTCGAAGGCCTTCCTGCAGTCCAGGAAAATGCAATCAACCCACCCTTCTCTCTCTTGTCTTACCTCTGTTACTTTGTCATAGAACTCCAGGAGGTTTGTTATACAGGATTTGCCTTCCCTGAATCCGTGCTGTCTGGCGTTGATTATCCTGTGGCGTTCCAGATGTGTGTGTGTGTGTGTGTGTGTGTGTGTGTGTGTGTGTGTGTGTATGTGTACTCACCTAAATGTGGTTGCAGGGGTCGATTCATAGCTCCTGGCCCCGCCTCTTCACTGGTTGCTACTAGTGTGTGTGATTCAGTATGTGTGTGTGTTTGTGTGTGTATTGTGGGCCCTACACCACCTGCCAACCGCACGATAACTTTCTGAAATTACGCTATCTGTTAAGGAAAAGAATTTCTGTAACACGTTTGTCTTATAACACCTCTTCAAGTTAAAGTGTGCACGTTACTATATGATAGGGTAATGTGGAGTGGTTGTGTGAGTGTGTGTACGACACGTTGGTTGGTGGTGGGGAGGATGGTAGTGTAGTGGTGGGGAGTATAGTTGACGTTGTTCCCTGCCACACACCACCATCACACTCCTAACTTTCCCCACCGCTGCACATTACTCAATGTATTAATTAATCTAACACTGGAATAATTTTGATCTCTCGTGACGAACGTTATGGAACACATAAGTTGTGGTAGTTCACAGACAATTATTTATATAAAAACAAAGACTTCCTGTCAATAATGATAGAACGTGGTATTTATTCCATCATATTTTATTTAAGTGTGCGTCCACTGAACGAATTGAATATTGCGTTAATTATAACGTGGTGAAAAAAATCAGAGGTTGAAGCAAGAAATTGTTGAAGGTGAAGCAGTGTGTGAGGACCGCGACTGCTCCTTCATATACACCTGATAACCCAGTTATTGTTATATATAGTGATGATGTGTGTTTGTTTGGTGAGTGTGTAGTGGTGACCTCCTGCTGGTGATCTTAACCTCTTAACTTACATTACTGATAAAACAATGTGGAGAGAGTGTCGTACGTGCGTTTCTGTACGTGTCATTTCAGTATTCGTTCGTGTACTCCAGTGACCTTAAAAGGTTTTCATATATTAACTTGTCAGATATTGCATATATATATATATATATATATATATATATATATATATATATATATATATATATATATATATATATATATAAATTTATTCAAGTGGTAATGTATGCCGTTTATTAATGGACTTGATAATTTGTGTATGGTTGACATTGTATTAATAACATCAACTAAATAACAATAATGTTATTAATAACAGTGAAGTTATTAATAATATTATTAACAACAGTGAAGTATAAATAATAATGTTATTAATAACAGTGAAGTTATTAATAATGTTATTAATAACAGTGGTGTTATTTTGAGGTTTATTGTTGATTCGTAGAAAATGGTGAATTTAATCTTTAACAAGTACCGAGAGCCATCTCATTAGCTCTCTCTCTCTCTCTCTCTCTCTCTCTCTCTCTCTCTCTTCACTTTACTTTTCTTATCTTCTTCATCTTCACTTTTTTTTTTTTACCTTTGTGATAATCGTTACTCTTTATGCGACCAAATCTTCCTTCCTTATATGTTCTGTTTTCATTTTCTCTCTGCTCTCTTTCCTTTCACGTTCACCTTCCTTATTTCCCTCTCACTCTCTGCCCTTCCATTCATCTCTCTTCCTCCTCCCTCACATTCCCTTCCCTCTTCTCTCTCCCTTATTAGTTCTAATCCCTCATTTTTTCCTACCTGCTTTTCTCTCCTCTTCCCCTCTTTTATCTCCTCCCCCTTCCTTTTCATTTTTCAATGTTTAGCAAATTAGAAAGTAACGTAGATATGTTTAAAGTTGTAGGAGTTATGACATGGGGAAAATGGTCAGTGAGAGGAAGGATAGAGGAAGAGGGAAGAAGGGGAAGTAGAGAGGAAGTGGGGTAGAGAGAGAGAGAGAGAGGGAAACTGACAAATTTCTGAAAAGTGTTACTGAGCAACCAGGCCTATGGTGCCTACGTCAGGCTGGGTGCACCGAACACCGGCAGCCTGGTTGACCGGCTGTCAGCCTGCAGGCCTGGTCTCAAACAGGGGGGGGGGCGCTACTCCCCAGAAACAAGAACAGGTAGACGGATGGTTGGTAGGTACAATACTGTAGGCACTTACTACCACTCAGCCACATACATAAAAACGTAAAAATATGAAAGCACTGCAGGAGGCCTACTGGCTCATAATAGGCAGGTCCATCTCAAATACAATCCCCTTTAACTCATATGTGACCAACATACATACTCACTGCCAGAATGACCAACAGATATACACACTGCCAGAATGACCAACATATATACACACTGCCAGAATGACCAACAGATATACACACTGCCAGAATGACCAACAGATATACACACTGCCAGAATGACCAACAGATATACACACTGCCAGAATGACCAACAGATATACACACTGCCAGAATGACCAACAGATATACACACTGCCAGAATGACCAACAGATATACACCCTGCCAGAATGACCAACAGACTTACACACCGCCAGAATGAATAACAGACATATACTCTGCCAGAATGACCAACAGACATAGACACCGCCAGAATGAATAACAGACATACACACCGCCAGAATGAATAACAGACATAGACACCGCCAGAATGAATAACAGACATAGACACCGCCAGAATGAATAACAGACATACACACCGCCAGAATGAATAACACATACACACCGCCAGAATGAATAACAGACATACACACCGCCGGAATGAGTGAGAGACAAAAGCGGTCTAATAGTAAGACTCAACATATATATCAACAAGGAAAAAAGATGAAAACCTTCTTAAAAATTCAGAGGTAAAAAAAAAGAAAGAAAAATATTTTAATTACGTGTAGGTGAGTGTGGAGGGGAGGAAGGTGGGGGAAGGACAGCCCTGAGTGTGGAGGGAAGGAAGGTGGGGAAGGACAGCCCTGAGTGTGGAGGGAGGAAGGTGGGGGAAGGACAGCCCTGAGTGTGGAGGGAGGAAGGTGGGGGAAGGACAGCCCTGAGTGTGGAGGGGAGGAAGGTGGGGGAAGGACAGCCCTGAGTGTGGAGGGGAGGAAGGTGGGGGAAGGACAGCCCTGAGTGTGGAGGGGAGGAAGGTGGGGAAGGACAGCCCTGAGTGTGGAGGGAGGAAGGTGGGGAAGGACAGCCCTGAGTGTGGAGGGAAGGAAGGTGGGGGAAGGACAGCCCTGAGTGTGGAGGGGAGGAAGGTGGGGGAAGGACAGCCCTGAGTGTGGAGGGGAGGAAGGTGGGGGAAGGACAGCCCTGAGTGTGGAGGGAAGGAAGGTGGGGAAGGACAGCCCTGAGTGTGGAGGGAGGAAGGTGGGGAAGGACAGCCCTGAGTGTGGAGGGGAGGAAGGTGGGGAAGGACAGCCCTGAGTGTGGAGGGAGGAAGGTGGGGAAGGACAGCCCTGAGTGTGGAGGGAGGAAGGTGGGGAAGGACAGCCCTGAGTGTGGAGGGAGGAAGGTGGGGGAAGGACAGCCCTGAGTGTGGAGGGAGGAAGGTGGGGGAAGGACAGCCCTGAGTGTGGAGGGAAGGAAGGTGGGGAAGGACAGCCCTGAGTGTGGAGGGAGGAAGGTGGGGAAGGACAGCCCTGAGTGTGGAGGGGAGGAAGGTGGGGGAAGGACAGCCCTGAGTGTGGAGGGGAGGAAGGTGGGGAAGGACAGCCCTGAGTGTGGAGGGAGGAAGGTGAGGGAAGGACAGCCTTGAGTGTGGAGGGAAGGTGGGGGAGGACAGCCCTGAGTGTGGAGGGAAGGAAGGTGGGGAGGACAGCCTTGAGTGTGGAGGGAAGGTGGGGGAGGACAGCCTTGAGTGTGGAGGGAAGGAAGGTGGGGAGGACAGCCTGAGTGTGGAGGGAAGGTGGGGGAGGACAGCCCTGAGTGTGGAGGGAAGGTGGGGAGGACAGCCCTGAGTGTGGAGGGAGGAAGGTGGGGAGGACAGCCCTGAGTGTGAGGAGAAGGTGGGGAGGACAGCCCTGAGTGTGGAGGGGAGGAAGGTGGGGAGGACAGCCCTGAGTGTGAGGGAGGAAGTTGGGGAGGACAGCCCTGAGTGTGGAGGGAAGGTGGGGAGGACAGCCCTGAGTGTGGAGGGAGGAAGTTGGGGAGGACAGCCCTGAGTGTGGAGGGAAGGTGGGGGAGGACAGCTCTGAGTGTGGAGGGGAAGGTGGGGAGGACAGCCCTGAGTGTGGAGGGGAGAAGGTGGGGAGAGGACAGCCCTGAGTGTGGAGGGGAAGAAGGTGGGGAGAGGACAGCCCTGAGTGTTGAGGGGAGGAAGTTGGGGAGAGGACAGCCCTGAGTGTGTTGGGGAAGAAGGTGGGGAGAGGACAGCCCTGAGTGTTGAGGGGAGGAAGTTGGGGAGAGGACAGCCCTGAGTGTAGAGGGGAAGAAGGTGGGGAGAGGACAGCCCTGAGTGTTGAGGGGAGGAAGTTGGGGAGAGGACAGCCCTAAGTGTGGAGGGGAAGGTGGGAAGAGGACAGCCCTGAGTGTGGCGGGGAGGAAGGTGGGGGAAGGACAGCTCTGAGTGTTGAGGGGAGGAAAGCCCTGAGTGTGGAGGGGAGGAAAGCCCTGAGTGTGGAGGGGAGGAAGGTGGGGAGGGGAGGAAGGGTGGAGGACAGCCCTGAGTGTGGAGGGGAGGAAGGTGAGGAGAGGACAGCCCAGAGTGTGGAGGGGAGGAAGGTGGGGAGAGGACAGCCCTGAGTGTAAAGGGGAGGAAGGTGGGGAGAGGAAAACCCTGAGTGTGGAAGGGGAGGAAGGCGGGGAGAGGAAAGCCCTGAATGTAGAGGGGAGGAAGGTGGGGAGAAGAATTCCCTGAGTGTGGAAGGGGATGAAGGTGGGGAGAGGACAGCCCTGATTGTGGAAGGGGAGAAAGGTGAAGTGAGGACAGCCCTGAGTGTGGAGGGAGTATTGGAAATGAAGGAGGTGGATGTGGAGGGAGTATTGGAAATGGAGGAGGTGGATGTGGAGGGAGTGAAAAAAACATTAGCCAAGGGCCTGTAAAAAGTAGGTGTTAGAGAGAGAGAGAGAGAGAGAGAGAGAGAGTGAGTGAGAGCCAGTGAATGCCAGAGAAGGTCAAGAGAGCCACGCCTCCGTCACGTATCTTCAATATTTAAGACTCGTCACAGCAGCTCGAGTCCAGCCTTCCACATTTGTGGTTGAGAACATCTCTCTAGCTCTCTCTCTCTCTCTATCTCTTTCTCATACTAGTGAGGAGATGAGGCATAGATCACTAGTTTATCAGAGATAGAGACTTAAGGATTGGCTGTGTTGATCAGGATACTAAGGAGGAGGAGGGGTAGGGTGGGGTAGGAGGAGGAGGGGTAGGGTGGTGGAGGAGGAGTAGGGTGGTGAGGAGGAGGTAGGTAGGGGGTAGGGAGGTGGGGTAGGGTGGGGAGGAGAGTGGGGAGGGTGTGAGGAGAGTAGGGTAGGGGGGTAGGAGGAGGAGGGGTAGGGTGGGGTAGGAGGAGGAGGGGTAGGGTGGGGTTGGAGGAGGAGGGGTAGGAGGGGTAGGAGGGTGGGATATAGAGAGGGAGGTAGAATGATCATTCTCATGCAGGAAGTCATACGAGTGTGTATATGATTTTACACTCAAGTAACACCTTTCCTGGTCAGGGACTGATTACTTTTATTACGCTCTGTGTTGAGGGGGTGTGGGTGGGGAGTAAGATGGGTTGGGTAATGGGGGGGTGTGGGTGGGGAGTAAGATGGGTTGGGTAATGGGGGTGTGGGTGGGGAGTAAGATGGGTTGGGTAATGGGGGTGTGGGGGAGTAAGATGGGTTGGGTAATGGTGGGGGGTGTGGGGGAGTAAGATGGGTTGGGTAATGGGGGTGTGGGTGGGGAGTAAGATGGGTTGGGTAATGGTGGGGGGGTGTTGGTGGGGAGTGAGATGGGTTGGGTAATGGGGGGGTTGTTGCTAGACTTGCCTCACCTGTTGAAAATAAGCGATCTTTTCTCTGTGCCTAGTGCAAGAGTATATACACTTTAGTATATCTTCGTATTTACAGCGTATATAAGACGAGAGATACTTTAATCTCTTCTTTTAGAGACTAGAGTATTCTTGACTGGTGACTCACGGGTGACAGTCAGCCTTAATAATCCTAGTTTAGTCGATCGACTAGGAAAGCAACAAAGAAACCCTCCCTGGGGATTATAGGGAGGCAGGGAGAAGCCAGGGAGAATGAATGGGAAGAAGATATTTAAATTTTTATTCTCTTCCAAGAGAAGTGAATTTGTTGTGGCGTTGTATTCATCCTCTGATATTACAGCCTCACTAGTTGACACATCTCTGCTCATAGCATCAATATCCTCTCTTTCAACATTTATCAATACTCTTCAAATTATCATTTTATGAATGAAGCAAATCCTCGATTATTTCTGGAAAATGCTACCAACCTTAAGGACAAAGTAGTTCTTAAATGCAAGTGAAATAAATTCTGTATTCACGAATTCTGCTGGAGTGAGTTGATGCTCCTCTCCACACACTTTAAATAGGTCTTCCACTCTTGAAGTTGCTTCACCAGCCTGCCATATACAGTTGCTTCACCAGCCTGCCACATACAGTTGCTTCACCAGCCTACCACATACAGTTGCTTCACCAGCCTGCCACATACAGTTGCTTCACCAGCCTGCCACATACAGTTGCTTCACCAGCCTGCCACATACAGTTGCTTCACCAGCCTGCCACATACAGTTGCTTCACCAGCCTGCCACATACAGTTGCTTCACCAGCCTGCCACATACAGTTGCTTCACCAGCCTGCCACATACAGTTGCTTCACCAGCCTGCCACATACAGTTGCTTCACCAGCCTCCACATACAGTTGCTTCACCAGCCTGCCACATACAGTTGCTTCACCAGCCTGCCACATACACTTGCTTCACCAGCCTGCCACATACAGTTGCTTCACCAGCCTGCCACATACAGTTGCTTCACCAGCCTGCCACATACACTTGCTTCACCAGCCTGCCACATACACTTGCTTCACCAGCCTGCCACATACACTTGCTTCACCAGCCTGCCACATACACTTGCTTCACCAGCCTGCCACATACACTTGCTTCACCAGCCTGCCACATACACTTGCTTCACCAGCCTGCCACATACACTTGCTTCACCAGCCTGCCACATACACTTGCTTCACCAGCCTGCCACATACACTTGCTTCACCAGCCTGCCACATACATTGCTTCACCAGCCTGCCACATACAGTTGCTTCACCAGCCTGCCACATACAGTTGCTTCACCAGCCTGCCACATACAGTTGCTTCACCAGCCTGCCACATACAGTTGCTTCACCAGCCTGCCACATACAGTTGCTTCACCAGCCTGCTACATACAGTTGCTTCACCAGCCTGCCACATACACTTGCTTCACCAGCCTGCCACATACACTTGCTTCACCAGCCTGCCACATACAGTTGCTTCACCAGCCTGCCACATACAGTTGCTTCACCAGCCTGCCACATACAGTTGCTTCACCAGCCTGCCACATACAGTTGCTTCACCAGCCTGCTACATACAGTTGCTTCACCAGCCTGCCACATACACTTGCTTCACCAGCCTGCCACATACACTTGCTTCACCAGCCTGCCACATACAGTTGCTTCACCAGCCTGCCACATACAGTTGCTTCACCAGCCTGCCACATACAGTTGCTTCACCAGCCTGCCACATACAGTTGCTTCACCAGCCTGCCACATACAGTTGCTTCACCAGCCTGCCACATACACTTGCTTCACCAGCCTGCCACATACACTTGCTTCACCAGCCTGCCACATACAGTTGCTTCACCAGCCTGCCACATACAGGCCTCAACTAGTCCTGGTCATCTCTACTCTGGTATTACCATCATTCATACACCAACATATGGTTTAGCGCTTAGTTATTATTGTAATAATAACAACATATGTTTCAGTTAACAGTAATCATTATAATGGTGTACACGTTCAGTTTTCCTGCATGCATGGATTTGAGTGGGACTCGCGCATGAGTGGGTAGAATTGTCAAAGCTTATTTCTTGGGTAGCATTGAAGATTGGGTTGAGCAAATATTCTGTTAGTGGGACGGATTGTGAAGGACCTGCCTAGTATGGGCCAACAGGCCTGCTGCAGTGTTCCTCCTTTCTTATGTTTCTTTTTTTTTTTTATTTTTTATTTTTTATTAACACATCGGCCGATTCCCACCAAGGCAGGGTGGCCCGAAAAAGAAAAACTTTCATCATCATTCACTCCATCACTGTCTTGCCAGAAGGGTGCTTTACACTACAGTTATAAAACTGCAACATTAACACCCTCCTTCAGAGTGCCGGCACTGTACTTCCCATCTCCAGAACTCAAGTCCGGCCTGCCGGTTTCCTGAATCCCTTCATAAATGTTACTTGCTCACACTCCAACAGCACGTCAAGTATTAAAACCATATGCCTCCATTCACTCCTATCAAATACGCTCACACATGCTTGCTGGAAGTCCAAGCCCCTCGCACACAAAACTTCCTTTACCCCTCCCTCCAACCTTTCCTAGGCCGACCCCTACCCCGCCTTCCCTCCACTACAGATTTATACACTCTCGAAGTCACTCTGTCTCGTTCCATTCGCTCTACATGTCCAAACCACCTCAACAACCCCTCCTCAGCTCTCTGGACAATCGTTTTGGTAATCCCACACCTCCTCCTAATTTCCAAACTCCGAATTCTCTGCATTATATTCACACCACACATTGACCTCAGACATGACATCTCCACTGCCTCCAGCCTTCTCCTCGTTGCAACATTCATCACCCATGCTTCACACCCATATAAGAGCGTTGGTATAACTATACTCTCATACATTCCCCTCTTTACTTCCATGGACAAGGTTCTTTGTCTCCACAGACTCCGAAGTGCTCCACTCACCCTTTTCCCCTCATCAATTCTATGATTCACCTCATCCTTCATAGACCCATCCGCCGACATGTCCACTCCCAAATATCTGAATACATTCACCTCCTCCATACTCTCTCCCTCCAATCTGAGAATTGTTATTTCTTAATCAGCAGCCCCTGGAGAGGATGGTTTAACGTAGGACCTTTAAGGCAGGTCCCTGATGACCCCCTTGTTACTGTCATGTATAGTTGTAGTTACACTAAGTGTGTCCTCCGTAATCCCTGGACCAGTGGTCTCCTTGTATCTTGCTAAGTCACTGATCTCGCTCACTAGATGGCTCTCTGAAACCTTTCAATGAATTACACTTAGTTGGTTCATTCACTGACTCGTGTAACAGCTCACACCTCACATTCACTGACTTGTGTAACAGCTCACACCTCACATTCACTGACTCATATAACAGCTCACACCTCACATTCACTGACTCATGTAACAGCTCACACCTCACATTCACTGACTCATGTAACAGCTCACACCTCACATTCACTGACTCATGTAACAGCTCACACCTCACATTCACTGACTCATGTAACAGCTCACACCTCACATTCACTGACTCATGTAACAGCTCACACCTCACATTCACTGACTCATGTAACAGCTCACACCTCACATTCACTGACTCATGTAACAGCTCACACCTCTCATTCACTGACTCATATAACAGCTCACACCTCACATTCATTGACTCATGTAATAGCTCACACCTCACATTCACTGACTCATGTAACAGCTCACACCTCACATTCATTGACTCATGTAACAGCTCACATCTCACATTCACTGACTCATGTAACAGCTCACACCTCACATTCACTGACTCATGTAACAGCTCACACCTCACATTCACTGACTCATGCAACAGCTCACACTCACATTCACTGACTCATGTAACAGCTCACACCTCACATTCATTGACTCATGTAACAGCTCACACCTCACATTCATTGACTCATGCAACAGCTCACACCTCACATTCACTGACTCATGTAACAGCTCACACCTCACATTCACTGACTCATGTAACAGCTCACAACTCACATTCACTGACTCATGTAACAGCTCACACCTACATTCACTGACTCATGCAACAGCTCACACCTCACATTCATTGACTCATGTAACAGCTCACACCTCACATTCATTGACTCATGCAACAGCTCACACCTCACATTCACTGACTCATATAACAGCTCACACCTCACATTCACTGACTCATATAACAGCTCACACCTCACATTCACTGACTCATATAACAGCTCACACCTCACATTCACTGACTCATATAACAGCTCACACCTCACATTCACTGACTCGTGTAACAGCTCACACCTCACATTCACTGACTCATATAACAGCTCACACCTCACATTCACTGACTCATATAACAGCTCACACCTCACATTCACTGACTCGTGTAACAGCTCACACCTCACATTCACTGACTCATGTAACAGCTCACACCTCACATTCATTGACTCATGTAACAGCTCACACCTCACATTCACTGACTCATGTAACAGCTCACACCTCACATTCATTGACTCATGTAACAGCTCACACCTCACATTCACTGACTCGTGTAACAGCTCACACCTCACATTCACTGATTTTATTTCACATTTATTACAGTAAAACTTTTTTTTATTGCATTTCCCTTTTTTAGTATATTTTGTCTTTGGGAGAAAATAAGGAAAATAAGTAGAGAGAAGTGAGAGAGAGAGAGGGAAATGTGAGGGAGGAAGACAAGAGTGTGAGGGAGGAAGACTGGAGTGTGAGGGAGGAAGACAGGAGTGTGAGGAAGACATTAGTGTGAGGGAGGAAGACAGGAGTGTGAGGGAGGAAGACAGGAGTGTGAGGGAGGAAGACAGGAGTGTGAGGGAGGAAGACAGGAGTGTGAGGGAGGAAGACAGGAGTGTGAGGGAGGAAGACAGGAGTGTGAGGGAGGAAGACAGGAGTGTGAGGGAGGAAGACAGGAGTGTGAGGGAGGAAGACAGGAGTGTGAGGGAGGAAGACAGGAGTGTGAGGGAGGAAGACAGGAGTGAGGGAGGAAGAAGGAGTGAGGGAGGAAGACAGGAGTGTGAGGGAGGAAGACAGGAGTGTGAGGGAGGAAGACAGGAGTGTGAGGGAGGAAGACAGGAGTGTGAGGGAGGAAGGGAGAGAGAAACTCAACTTTAATTCTGCTGAACCACCTCCATTCCTGTCTTTCCTCCATCCTCCTTCCTACTCCCTTTCCCCTCCATCCTCCTTCCTACTCCCTTTCCCACCACCATTTCCCCTCCATCCTTTCTCTGTGTCCACTCCTTCCCTCCCTTTCTCTTCTTTATTCCGTCTCCCCTCCCTCTCTTCCTGGCCAGCCACCTACCATCAACCCCTCAGGGAGTTGAGAAGACGTGGTAAACCGATTCCAGATTGAAAATTTGTCAAGTAATCCACTCTAAGATATGAGGAGGCGTGGCCCCCACAAGCTCTTCCTCCCACACCCTCCCATTCCATCACTCGTTTAGATAATAAACTATATAATTCCTGATTGTTCCTTGTTTTTTTGCACGAGCGCTACGTCTGTCGTAGCAGCGACTGCTTTCCATGTCATCATGACCAACCAGGCTATTGCTACCCACTGGCCTACATAGCCAGCACATCTCGACTGATGTGAGATTTGTTGCTGGTAGTAGACAGGTTTCACGCTGGAAACTACTACCTACTAGTAGAATCTGCTAGTAGAATCTGCTAGTAGGATCTGCTAGTAGAATTTGCTAGTAGGATCTGCTCTAATTGTTTTTGTCTCTCTTCTCATCACTGTATTTATTGCTCATTTCCTCTCGTCTCTTGTCACTACACTCTGTTATGGCAGTGTGTACATTAGTGACGTAACCCTCAAGTGTTGTTAGTGTTGTTTACCGTTGTTGTTACTGTTGTTTACCGTTGTTGTTACTGTTGTTTACCGTTGTTGTTACTGTTGTTTACCGTTGTTGTTACTGTTTACCGTTGTTGTCCAGTTTACCACCTTGTTAATGTTGACCATCACGTTGTTCACTAACAGGTTAATAACATTTTTCACTAAATTTTGTTATGAATGACGTGTGTGCGTGTGTGTGTGTGTGTGTGTGTGTGTGTGTGTGTGTGTTAATAAAGACTAGTGGTGCCAAAACAGTGTTTTGAGCATCACTTGTTTTTGTGGTACGAGGACGAGAGAGATGAAGATGCTGTAGATGTCTCCCGGGGTCACCGCCCCTCCCCCTTCCGGAATAGTCGCAGAACAGGTCACCTGATTGATGGCCTGATCAGTCAGGCTGTTGGTGCTAGCAACTTCTGGTTCCAGGTAGACACAACAGCTTGGTAGATCAGGAGCTGGCTCGGTCCCAGACCGTAGGTTACCTGTATTCACTGTCGTGGCCAGTACCGTTCGCAGAGTCTACTTTGATTGACCTGGTTGACCAGGCAAGCGGCAGATAAGTCTGCCCCAGGACCCGGCTGTGAGAATCACGAAACTCTAGAAACCCATCAGAGGTACGTCTCAGGTGCACAGCTTCACCATCACACTCGGTGCAGCTTCTTACAAATCTCTATATCCACTTTCCTATTTGGCATATTAACTCTTTTTCTATAAAACACAGTTATGATCTTTTTATTGTCACCTTCATCAGTCCGCAGCTCAGGTTACCCCAAGACTTCCGCTTCGGCTTAGGTATTAATTCGCAGTAATTACGTACACTCATAGCAGGGGATAATCACTTCACCCTGGTATTTCCCTCTCACGATATCTAACAACTCTCGACCACTCTTCCCACACTATGAGCATTACGAAGAACAGCCAGACGAGTCAAGTGGACGAGACGGCTCATGGGGAAAGAGCACATCCACGTCCCTCAAGGAATTAAGATAAAGATTCATCAGGACAACTAAAGATCCCTGAGCAGTGTTTTGTTCCAGAGTTTCAATAAGGTTAGGTAAGGTTCGTCAGGAAACAGGACAAGTGTTCGTCTTAGTCACATGATGACCCACCACCGGAGCTTTTGGTCATCTGCCGTAGGCCTTCCTCTGGCTTACCGGCCCAAAAGTTTAAAATTTAATATTAGCGTTTCAGGGTTGCATTTCAGAGGGATAATACCTGTTGTGTCCTGGGTGCGACCCTCAGCTCTGGGGAACAGCAGGAAGTTTCTAATATTTAAGTGTCGACAAACACACCTGTGTATATGGTATTCATCTTTCACGTCCTTGTACCATCAATGAAGCCTGTAAACCAGTGTATTATTTTGCATAATAAGTAGAAATACTTATATATAGTACATGAGGCGGTAGTAGAAGTAGTACATGAGGCGGCATAGAAGTAGAACATTTAAACAACCTCAAGTAGAAAACTCAATATTGTTAGTCTTTTAATCTACTCTCGCATATCCAGGAGTACTATGTGTGTGTGTGTGTGTGTGTGTGTGTGTGTGTGTGTTTGTATGTGTGTGTTTGTGTGTTGTGGTGTTTGGGATTAGAAAACGGGACAGGCTGTCAAACACCTTTGCAAAATGCGTCTATACAACGCATGCAGAGACTCGTGTACGTCACTGATAATTTTATCACTTTGCTGCTAGAAATGTACACACGTCATCAGTGGGATCTCCTGAGTGCCAGTGTTGGTACACACAACTCACCACTGACTGTGTCTCTGTTCTAGCAGTGAAGACTGCTCTTAAGAGTCCTGGGGAGTGCCATTATAGTGCCGAGAGAGTACCTAGGGAGTGCCAGGCATCTCCTCAACAATTGTTTATTAATGTAAGGAAAAAATAAGACTTTCCTGCCATTATTATTGAGTTTGCAATGACAACCATTGTAGTGTTTATAGTAGTAGTAACAGCAGTGGCAGTAGTACTAGTTCGAGATGGTTAATTTACAGTAGTAATAACGGAAGTCATAATAGTGAAAGTGATAATGTAGTAGTAGTAGTAATAGTAGGGGTACGATTAATATTTAGTATTAACAATGTGGTAGCACTAGTAGTGGTAGTACTAGTAGTAGTAGCAGAACTAGTGTATCCTGGGCTCAGTTGCTGAGTGTTGGGAGGGATACACCTTCCTCTCTCCTCTCTTGAGTGGGCGAGAGGGGATATACCGTCTTACCTTCTCTCCTAGTGACTTGAGTGAGCCAGCGGGAGGCGGAAGTCAGAGGCTGTCAAGTACCTCCTTGAGCATCCCTCTCAGGGAAGAGTAAGCGTCTTCTAGATGGTTAGGGCCCTCTCTGTGTCGCAGTGAGAGGGGTATGTTAGGGCCCTCTCTGTGTCGCAGTGAGAGGGGTATGTTAGGGCCCTCTCTGTGTCACAGTGAGAGGGGTATGTTAGGGCCCTCTTTGTGTCACAGTGAGAAGGGTGGGTTAGAGCCCTCTCTGTGTCACAGTGAAAGGGGTCTCCTTCCCCTGCTGTGTGTTACACAGCTAGGGGAGGGCACTTGAATAAGCGCCGACGTTTCCTAAACACAAGTGCGTCCGCAGGGTCCTGTTGGTGGGAAGGTCAGTGTTAAAAAAAGGGAAGGGAGAGAGGAAATTGAATGTAAGGAAAGAGGAAGAGGAAGGAAGGGGTATGGAATGCATTAGCTAAAATAGATAAAGTGAAGTATGATGTAGGAGCTGGAGCATCGTGTGTCAGGATCAGGAAGAGGTGATGGGGATGTAGAAATGTTATTTAGATAACTGAGAGATGGCAGGTTGGAGGGAAAGGGGGAGGTGTGGAGGGTGAGGTGTACAGGGTGGAGGGTGAGGTGTACAGGGTGGAGGGTGAGGTGTACAGGGTGGAGGGTGAGGTGTACAGGGTGGAGGGTGAGGTGTGAGAGTGATCACCACTCCTCCAGACACTGGCATCACACCTGCTGCTCCTCTTACCACTTAAGGTTGTTACACTGTTTCTCTTGTTATCCACTTGTACTAGTGACCCACTTGTCGTACTGGTGACCCACCTCTTCTGGTTACCTTCCTCATGGGTATCCCACCTCCTGAAGCCTCCAGGATAAGACCTTGAAATATTGTAATTCCTGAGATTTTTATATATATATATGCAGAACAAGCCACGTACGGGAGGAAATATTTAATTCTAGATCTTTCGCACTCTCGCACGTCGTCAGGAGCTATGCAGTATTGCAAGACAGCAACAGGAGAAGAAATTCTGAACCAATGCAGAAGGTATCAATGGCGGCCCATCTGTGACAAGGGCCGCCTGTGACATCCCCATGTGGCTTATTCTGCATTGTTAAGGGAAGGAGAGATGAGAAAGAGACGCTATCTTGAGACAGAGATTGCAATATACATGAATCAGGTTGCTTATCTGGGAGTGTAAGAGAGAAGACCTTAAACGGAGTACATTTGAGAAAAGGACAAATCTAGTACTGAACATGTGCCAACGGTACATGTCAGGCTAGCTAACAAGGAGCTTTTTAGAATTCTATATGTGACGTATGTTAATAAGGTTGATACTAAAGTGTGCAGCGCCAGCATAGAGCCGTACCTGATACAGCATAGTAAGACGCACCTGATACAGCATGGTGAGACGCACCTGATACAGCATGGTGAGACGCACCTGACACAGCATGGTGAGACGCACCTGACACAGCATGGTGAGACGCACCTGATACAGCATGGTGAGACGCACCTGACACAGCATGGTGAGACGCACCTGACACAGCATGGTGAGACGCACCTGATACAGCATGGTGAGACGCACCTGATACAGCATGGTGAGACGCACCTGATACAGCATGGTAAGACGCACCTGATACAGCATGGTGAGACGCACCTGATACAGCATGGTGAGACGCACCTGATACAGCATGGTGAGACGCACCTGATACAGCATGGTGAGACGCACCTGACACAGCATGGTGAGACGCACCTGATACAGCATGGTGAGACGCACCTGATACAGCATAGTAAGACGCACCTGATACAGCATGGTAAGACGCACCTGATACAGCATGGTAAGACGCACCTGATACAGCATGGTGAGACGCACCTGATACAGCATGGTGAGACGCACCTGATACAGCATGGTGAGACGCACCTGATACAGCATGGTAAGACGCACCTGATACAGCATGGTGAGACGCACCTGATACAGCATGGTGAGACGCACCTGATACAGCATGGTGAGACGCACCTGATACAGCATGGTGAGACGCACCTGATACAGCATGGTGAGACGCACCTGATACAGCATGGTGAGACGCACCTAATACAGCATGGTAAGACGCACCTGATACAGCATGGTAAGACGCACCTGATACAGCATGGTAAGACGCACCTGATACAGCATGGTGAGACGCACCTGATACAGCATGGTGAGACGCACCTGATACAGCATGGTGAGACGCACCTGATACAGCATGGTGAGACGCACCTGATACAGCATGGTGAGACGCACCTGATACAGCATGGTGAGACGCACCTGATACAGCATGGTGAGACGCACCTGATACAGCATGGTGAGACGCACCTGATACAGCATGGTGAGACGCACCTGATACAGCATGGTGAGACGCACCTGATACAGCATGGTGAGACGCACCTGACACAGCATGGTGAGACGCACCTGATACAGCATGGTAAGACGCACCTGATACAGCATGGTAAGACGCACCTGACAC